>JANZXP010000194.1:24824596-24835549 GCA_027576715.1 Erythroxylum flavicans | reverse complement strand
CCACCCTCGCGGGGCACGGATTCGGGTATCACGATCGATATCGGGTTCGGGTTCGGCGGGAGTGGGGTGTTACAATGATAATAGTTTATGGGCTCGTATTTTAGAGGCTAAATATTTTCAAAGCTCCACCTTGTTGCAGTCGAAAATTAAACCTGTTGCTTCTTATACTTGGAGGAGCATTTGTGCTAGTAAGAATATTGTCAATCAGGGTTGTTCGAGATTGGTTGGGTGTCGTGATCAAACATCCTTTTGGTTTGATAAATGGCTTGATAACTCTGAATTGGCGTCGTTAATTGATCCAAATTCCCTGCCCCTTTGCAAGATGCAAAAGTATTTGATTTCTTAGACAACGAAGCCGATTTTCAGGATATTGTACACTCCTTCCCCGAGGAAACCTAAAATCTTCTTTCTTTTTTCATGCCTGTTCGTGTAGAAAAGTACAGAACTATTTGGTCTGTTTCTCTCTCTGGTGTGTTCTCAGTGAGTTCAGCTTATAATCTTCTGCTTGGGACATCACTAGCAAATTTCAATTGGAATTTAGTGTGGAAGAAGAACTTGCCTCCTCGCATAAAGTTTTTCTTGTGGCTGGTAGTTCATAACTGATTGTTAACACGTGAAGCTTGTGTTCGACGCCATATCATTACTACAACCAATTGTCCAAGATGTGACGACCCTTGTGAATCAATTTTATATTTACTTCTAGATTGTCAAGAGTCGCAAGTCATCTGGTCCTCTTGGCTCTACGGTCTTCGATTAGATATTTTCAATTATTTATCTCTTGTTGAATGGATTTGTGTTAATTTTTGCAACTCTTCTTTTATTGTTGCTAACAATATCCCCTGGGCTGACCTTTTTTGTTATACCTGTTGGTATATATGGTGTTGGCATAATTGTGTTATTTTTTATCCAGATTTTGTCTGGCCTCCCATGTTATTAATATCATTTGTGCAAGTGTACAGAATTTTCACAGATATAGGACGATGCAAAAGATCTTAGTGATGAAGCAGGATATGCTCATCGCTTGGAGCCCACCACCCATTGGGTGCATCAAAATTAATGTGGATGCATCAGCACTCACAAATTCGGAAGACACAGTGATTGGAGGCCTTGTAAGGAACGCCGAAGGAAGATGGCTGTTTGGGTTTATAAAGAGACTCGATTGGGGGAACATTACAAGAGTTGAATTGTTCGAAATTTATTATGGACTACTTTTGGCTTGGGATCGAGGCTTCCGAAATTTGTTTATTTAATTAGACTCTCTTTTAGCCGTTAACAAAGTGAATGATGACCTTTGGCCTACAGATCAATTCTATCAAATTATTCGTGCTTGTAAGGAACTGCTTAGCCTACCTTGGCAGTGTTGTGTTGTGCATACTTATCGCGAAGCAAATATGTGCGTTGATTACTTGGCTTCTTGGGCTTACGGAGGCAGTTTTGATGTTACTTACCTTGATAATCCCCCTGGACAACTCCGCCATTTTCTTCAGGAGGATCTCATGGGTGTTACTCGGCCTAGGGTCGTCCCTATTTGCACCTAGCATTCTTTGATTGCTCCCTTGTACCCAAAAAAAAAGAATGACGTCTAACTACCATTAAACTAGAAGCAATATTTTTATTAATTACTTAATTTAAAATTATTTGATCTCTTAATTTAAAGTGAGTAATAGAATTAACTTGTGAATATTATTCAAAAATTATATAAAATTGTAAGATATTTTTATTTAAAATATTATATTATTAAAACATTTTTATTAAATTTCTATTTGTTTATATATAATAATTTAAGAAAATTATACTTCTTTTGGTAACAAAACAACTATTAAAAAATTAAATAATATTAGAAAAAGATAAACATGAAAATAAAAAAGAAAGAAAAGAGAGAGTTAGGGATAAAACATGAAAATAAAAGTGGGAGAGTTAGGGATAAAACAAAATAAAACAAAATGGTTGCAAGTTAGGCTTTAATACCTTATAATTTAAATTTAAATTTATTCATTAATACATGATTAAGAAGTTATGCTTTAATACCTTATTAATTCACACATATGTATCAATTGAAAAATCATGATGTCTTTAATTGACATCATTAGTCATTAATACGTAATTAGAAATCTATGTTTTCATACAATATCAATTTACACAAAATTTAGATATTAAATTTATAACAACTCTCGGTATATTTAATCACAAATTCGATTAAGAATGGGTAATAATAATGTTTTTAATTAATGATCATATTTTATTAGAAGTTATTTTTAAAACCTAAAATTATTAATTAGGACAAAATATTTATTTAATTAAATTACTATTAGTGCTTTTTATTCAGTAGTAAATAATATTAGAAAATGATAAATATAAACAAACATAAATTTTCATAGCATTTGATAAATATAAACAAACATAAATTTTCATAGCATTCCAGAAACATAAATTTATAAAGAAGGGTTATGATTACAGACTAGTAAAAACTATTACATAACTATTACACATCTTATGTTCTATTGTTACTCCACTAAGCTTAAAGAACAATAAACGTATGCAATAAAAAGAACAGCATCCTCCCGTATCCTCTATTGCTGATTGTTTCTGGAGGAAAGCGACATGGGCCTCAGCAGTTTCAATTTTCCTGTCTTTCTCTTTTGATTCCAATTTAAACTTCTTCAAGTTTTCTGATAGTTTTGAAACTTGTTCTTATAGTACCTTTATTTCCATGGATGCTTTTTCTTCCCTCTCCTTAAGTTGCATTTTCTCTTTCTGAAGTCTCTCAAGCCTCTCTTTTGAAGATCCCACGTTAGTTCTTAAAGTAATAAGTTTTTACACAAAACCTACAAGTAACCCAATAGGCCATAAAAATTTTTTAATTTGATCATGATTGAGCAAATTTACATAAAATCCATTTATTTTTTACACAAAACCTACAAGTAACCCAATAGGCCAATACTATTAGTGAGGCTCAAACATTAAAGACCAAAGCAATGAAGGCAAAATGATAACCTCATGACCAAATCAAGCTAGATCCACCGCACTTCAAGAAAAGTGCGGTAAGTCAAAACTTTTCAAATCTTCTTTTTCTTCTTCAGAGGCCAGAGTCTCAAAACAAGTTAAGAAGTAAAAACCCTTTGCATATAGAAGTTAGATTGCTTGAACTACCGACAAAAAATTGCAAAATGTCTTCTCTTCCAACCAAAAGGCCACCAAAAGCATATACAAGTACTTGAGATTAAATTCCATGAAAACTGATTCCACATTAAAAGGTGGAATTCCTAGACAAGCTTAAATTCAAATGTTTTGATAGTTAGACGATGTTGAAGATAGTAAAACATAACTGAAAAAAATGATTGTGACAGTAAAATTAATAAACAAACAGCTTACCAAAACTTAAACTTAGGTGAACGGCGAATGAAAGGCTTGAACTCATCAGAACCTTTAGTTGGCAGAGAAGCCCCATCAAGAGCTTCTAGCTCAGGATCAACTTTGGGCGAAAGAAAACCAATCAACAGATTCAAGACATAGATCCCTAACCCATACGAAATAACGTAAAACCCTTGAACATAGTAAACTCTTAAAACGTAGAATATGGCCACCACCAAGGTCCCAACCCACCTCTCCAACTGATGAGGACTCCATCTATCAAGATAGTACTGAAATGCCCTCGAAACTTCGGTTTTCCACTTAACATACTGCGCCACAATTTCACTTCCTTGCTCCTCCATGAAATTTAAGATTGCTGCTTTCCCTGTCAAAGGATCAATCAATCCCTAAGAAAAGAGTAATATCACCAAACAATCCAGAAACACAATCAACAAGACTGATAACAAACAACAAACAAAATAAATAGAAGGCTTTTAAAATTATAGAGTAAGGATCTCCGTTTGATTACTAAGAAAATAAAGAAAATATCAAACAATTATATCTCAATGATACCCAACAAAAATATTGGAAAAATAAAATTAAAAGTTTCTAACTTGATTCAATTTTCATTTTTTTCTGATAACAAAACAGATAAGCAAGTGATACCAGTTAGCGACGGAATCTGCAAATAAGAGTGACTCGGGTAAGGATTGCAAGTGGACGGACGATCGCCGATTACGGTCAAGGTTATGGTATGGAGGTTTCAGTGCACGGTGAAGAAGATGAAATTACAATTGTTGCCACTGCAATTCAATTCCCATTACACTATCGTTTGTTGTTTTCTTCTGTATATTGTAGACGAAACGATTGTATCGTACATTCGAAGAGGAAAAGTCGAATCACGTAGACGTGGCTCAAAATGGAGGCCCGACCCGTTGAACATGAAACAACATAGCGACGGGAAGATACTCGGGGAAACAAAAAAAATTAGGATAAAAGATATTATTTTAATTTTAAAAATTAAACATTTTATTAAATTATTCAAATTAAAGTAAGACCTCCTTTAACATTCAGCGGATTACATTAGCTATTAGCTAATTTTATTAGCGGTTAACTCGCAGCAAATTATATAGTTGATTTAACAGCGGATAACATCAATTATTTATTTAAAGATGTTTGATAAAATTAACTATTTAGTATTAATTTTTGTGTAAAATGACTTATGAGGGTATGATTTAAAAAAATTTATAAGAGCATGAATATTAGCTATTTATGTTTTAATATTTTTTTGAATATTTTCACAAAAATTTAGAAAAAGCAAAAGAAGTCAACACCATTATTTTTAATATATTAAATTAAAATAAAATTATTTGGAAAAAACTGATTATATAGCCAATTTTGGGCTATTTCATCTACAAATTTTCTATCAACTTAATCAATTGATGATTAAATGTGGTCCAATCCCCCAAACATTATATTTGAATAGTGGAGATCTTGTTTATTATTCTAGTTTGCTAGAAATTACTACTGCATTGAACTCCTATTTTTTGGTAATATTTTCACCCATTTTCTTCTTTTGTGTTTTGTTGATTGATTCTTACGGTGTGAGTTTTGTACTCAGATTGTTGGAATTTGGTATTTTATAACCATTATTGATTATAGTAGAGCAATTTGGTGAACTTAGTATCCAGTATTTTTGCTCTTCACAGTGAGGAGGTTTTCCACATAAAAATTTGTACGTCTTTGCTCTTGTGGTTGTTTGATTATTTTTATCTATTTTTCTACCCATTAAGATTTATATTGGTTGTCTTGATTTTAGCATAAGAAATTAGTTTCATGAGAACATTTGGGTTGAACAAGTTTGTGACTTACTAACAATTGTATTAGCTAAATAGCCTTTTTTTCTCAACAATTGATATCAGAGCTATAGTTTATATGTTGATTTGTTTGAACCATAGATACAAGCGTCAACATAAGTAGGATGGTTAGTTTGAATGGTACTAACTATCACCATTGGATATGGAAGATGAAAGACTTGTTATATGTCAAAAGTTGGCACTTATCGATGTTAGCAAGAAAAAGCCTGCTGACAAAAATGATGATTAGTGAATTTTTTAGCACCAATAGGTTTATGCATATATTCGTCAATGGGTAAATGATAATGTTCTCAACCATATTACCAATTAGACTAATGGAAAGACTTTGTGGGATAAATTTGAATCTCTGTATGCTAGTTAAGATTGGGAATAATAAGTAGTATCTGATCAAGAAGCTGGTGGACTTGAAATACAAAGATTGTGCTCTTATGTCTGACCACTTGAATGATTTGAGAGTGTTTTATAATAGTTGTTTGCTATGGAGGTCAAGTTTGATGATGAAATTCAGGGACATTGGTTGCTTAGTACTGAGCAAGATTCAGATACATGAGACACTTTCAGAATGACTCTTAGCAATTATGCTTCTAATGGCAAAATGACTCTTGATTTTGCTAAAATAGATCTATTAAATGAGGAGATGAGAAGGAAGTCTACTATCTTGTTAACATAACCTGAAAATGCATTAGTACTGAAAATAAGGAGAAAAGAAAAAGCAAAGGTCATAATGTTAGGCAAAGTACACAACAAGTCCAGAGGAAGATAGAAAAATATGTACTTTCATTACTGTGATAAAAGGGCCACATCCATAAGTTTTTCTACAAGCGAAAGAGAGATAATAAAGTTAGCAACAATAAGCAAGATGAGAAGCAAAAAAGGAAAGATCAAGATAATGATGATCATATTACTACTCTCATCAGTGTTTACTATGAGAATTTAGTAACTTTCTTAGTCATGAGATTAATTAAGGAAGGATTGCTTCACATTTTATATGAACAGTGATTTTGGGGTATTGAAGATGGATAACGATGGCTTCTTAAAGGTCATAGGATAGGAGATATTTACTTAGTAACTGATACTAGAGCAAGGGTGTTACTTAAGAATGTTATGCATATACCTGACATTCGCTTGAACTTAATCTCTATTGGTAAGCTTAATGATGAAGGCTTTTGCAATACTTTTAAAACAGGACAATAAAAGCTTACTAAAGGCTTGCTAGTGGTTGCTTGTGGGAAGAAGCACTCAAGCCTTTACATGATGCAAGCTTCAATCATAACGAATGAAGTTCATATTGCAAAGCACCCGGTAAAATCTTGGAATAAATATTTAATCCGTATGAATAAGAAGTGGTTGAATCGTTTAATAAAAAAGAATTTATTTTTGATAGTGAAGCGTACAAAGCTTGAAAAGTCCTCCATCAAAAAAATCAAGTTTGTTCGACTTAGTTCATTCTAATGTCTATGGTCTGCTAAAGGTAAATTCTCATAGTGGTGCACGTTACTTTGTAACTTTTATTAATTATTATTCTTAAAAGCTTTGGGTGTATGCTTTGAAATTCAAAGATCAGGACCTTGATGTTTTTTAAGTAATTTTAGGTTTTGGACGAAGGGCAATATGGGAGAAATTTGAAATGCCTTCATTATAATGACAAAGGAGAACATATTGAATCACTTGATGATTCTTGCAAGTCACAGGGCATTAGACATTATAGATCACCAAAAAAGATCCCTTAGTTGAATGGTGTTATTGAACGGATGAGTAGGACTTTTATTGAGAGAGTTCTTTATTTACTTCCAGAAGCAAAGTTGCTAATAAATTTCTAGGTTAAGGTGTTTTATATAATAGCGTATGTTATTAATCCTGGTTGATGGCACAAAAAAAGTTTGGTTTGGTAAAGGAGTTTTTTATGATGACTTAAGTGTGTTTGGGTGCAAGGCATATATACATGTGCTAAAAGATGAAAGATCAAGGTTGGATCCTAACTTACGCTAATGCATCTTTATGGGCTATGACCAAGATGAGTTTGGCTATAAGTTATACGATCCAGTTGAGAAGAAATTGGTTCAAAGCAAAGAAGTGATATTTGTTGAAGACCAGAAAATCATCAGTATAGATAAAATGAATTCCTTATATGACAATCATACATTTGACTTTATGAGGCTACGTAAGGGGAAGAAAACTTTAAAGAAACACTAAATAGGAAAGTTAAAGCAAGATAAGATTACTAAATGAACTCGGCATAAAGATAAATTTGTTGTTAAAGGTTGGCATTAGAAGAAAGGAGTAGATTTTGAAGAGGTTTTTGCACCGGTTGTCAAGATGTCTTCTATTAGAGTTGTTTTGGGTATATCAACTAGTCTTGATATAGAGATTGAGCAATTAGATGTGAAGACAGATTTTCCTCATGGTAACCTCAAAGAAGACATTTAAATGGAGCAACTGGAAGGCTTCAAGGTAAAAAGGCAAATAAGATTATGCTTGCAAATTAAAGAAGAGCTTGTATGGCCTAAAGCAGGCCCCTCGACAATGACACCAAAAATTTGATTCTTTTATGAAGGGAAAAAGGCTACAAAAAGACTTCTTTAAATTACTATGGCTTTATAATTTGATTGTTATATATTAATGACATTCCCATTATCGGTTAAAACAAATTAAGAATCGTTAGATTGAAGTAAGAGCTCAAGGTTTCCGTAACGAAAGATTTCGAGCTAGCAAAGCAAACACTAAGTATGAGGATCATTCACAACAGAAAAGCTATGAGGTTGTGGTTATTACAAGAGAATACATCAAGAAAGAGCTTAAGAGATTTAATATGGACAAAGCTAAGCCAATAAGTACACCTTTTTTCATGTAATTTAAGTTGAGTGCTAAACAAATCTAAGTTTATTGCAGCAATAGAGGCATGTAAAGAGTTTATTTAGATGAAGCGTTTATTCATTAGCTTGAATTTACACAAAAGAGGTATGTTTTTCATTCTGATAGTCAAAGCGCAATACATCTTGTTAAGATTTCAACATTTCTTGCTAAGTTGAAAAATGTCAAGGTAAGGTATCACTGGATAAGAGATGTTCTTAATACTAAGTTCCTTGAGCTACAGAAAATTCACACTGATGATAATGTTTCTAACATCATGGAAAAACCATTACCAAAGTGCAAGTTCGAAGCTTGTCATTTGATTGTTAGAATGGCGATTACCTCTATATAGTCGAGAGGGGGAAATTTGTTGTTTTGTTTTTTGGTCCCTCCTATATGGATAACACAAAGTTCTTTTGTTGTTTAAGAGTACCCATTAGGCTCTTTGGCCCATTAATGAGAACTCTTTTAAAAGGTTTTAATTTATTCATATCTCATGATCAATTAGCTATGAAAGAAAGAGAGAATCATGAGTTTTGAGGGTTGTATTTTAATTTATTCATATCTCATGCTCAATTAGCTATGACAGAAAGAGAGAATCATAAGTTTTGAGGGTTGTATTTTTTCTAGCATTTTTTTAACTGCACAGTTTTGATCAACTTTATCGATCTAGGGTTAAATTTAGTCTAATTAAGCCAATTTTCAGACGGTACATTAGGAACGTCTAGGCTTTAATCTAAATTGTGAAGATCTTGTTTTCAACTCTGGTTTGCTAGAAATTACTGTTGCATTAAAACCATTTTGGGTGACGTTTTCACTCGTTCTCTTCTCTTGTGTTTTGTTGATTGATTCTTGTGGTGTCGTTTTTGTGCCCATTATTGATTGTTGGAATTGGGCTTTTTGTAACCTTCTTTAAATACAGTAGAGAAATTTGGTGGACTTAGTGCCTTGTAGTTTTTCCTCTTTACATTAGGGAGTCTATGTAAAATTTTGTGTTTTTGATTATTTTTATCTATTTTTTTTCCTATTGAGATTTTTATTGGTTGTGTTGATTTTAGTAAAAGAAATTTGTTTTATGGGAACATGTGTGTTGAAAATTTATGTGACTTACTAGTAATTGTAGTAGTTAAATAGTCTCATTTTCTCAACAAATTCATAATAACAAATAATGAATATAGATAGAATTAGATTAACTCCATTTATTGTTAGGGTCTATGAATACAATTACAATTAATTAATAAACACCAACAATTCCTTTGACATCTAATACTCATGTTCTACACTTCTATCCCTGTTAAAATTTGCTCTTAAAAGTTGTGACTTACTATTAAACGTGATAACACCATTTATTACCATAATACTAGTAAATCTTTTCTCTTTAAGAAAAATGTAAGACTACTAAATCCTTATTTTATTCTAACTCCTAAATCCTTACTTTTCCTTATGCTTTAAACCCAAAATACCAAATCATAAGGCCTTATTTTTGTTTTTTGGTTAATATATAACATATGAAAGAAACCAAAAGGAAGTTTGTGAACTTTTTTACATAGGCATAAGTCACAATGAACAGAAGGTGAATTTAAACAAGAAATATTTTTAGATGATGGAACTTTGCTAAATTAATGTAAAAGGGTAATTGAAATGTTGATGTCAAAGTTGGAATGAAACATGTAGATTAACAAATGGTTACACTACAAGAGTTAAGACATTTAGTAATAATTTTTTTGTGACTAACTATTATTTCATCACAAATGCGAGTTTTTTGTGACAAGATAATTGATTGACACTATTGTTTAGATTATTTGTGAAGATTTATTTTTTGGTCACTGATACAATGATAATTGTGACAATTTAGTATATTTCACAATTAAATTGTCACTATTAATATATTAATAGTGTTAAAATTTATTTTGTCACTAAAAGCTTAGGAAATTTGGCGCTAAAATAATTTTGGCTGGAATTAATTGTAATTATGACAAAACATATATTGGTAACTAATTTTTTCTATTTGTTATAACAAAAACATAGTATGATCACTAATATTATTTTCTTGTTTTGACGAAATAGTTTATCATTACACAATATTTTACTTGTTGTGACTAAAAATGTTATCAATAAATATGCAATTAATTAGTGTCTACTTTATATTGTCACAATAATCGAACTATAACCATAGTCACTACTATTTGTAATTTAGTGACAAATTTTTTGTGACTAACTATTTTTGTCATCACAAATATGAGTTTTTTCAGTGACAAGACAATTGATTGATACTATTATTTAGATTATCTGTGATGATTTATTTTTTTGTCCCTAATATAATGGTAATTGTGACAAGTTAGCATCTTTCACAATTAAATTGTCACTATTAATATATTAATAGTGTTAAAATTTATTTTGTCATTAATTTTTGTCACTAAAAGCCTAGGAAATTTAGCGCCAAAATAATATTGGCAGGAATTAATTGTAATTGTGACAAAACATATGTTGATAACTAATTTTTTCTATTTGTTGTGACAAAAACATAGTGTGGTTACTAATATTATTTTCTTGTTGTGATGAAATGGTTTATCGTCACACAATATTTTACTTGTTGTGACTAAAAATGATGTCAATAAATATGTAATTAATTAGTGTCTACTTCATATTATCACAATAACCGAACTATAACCATAGTCACTACTATTCGTAATTTAGGGACAATTTTTTGTGACTAACTATTTTTGTCATCACAAATACGAGTTTTTTCAGTAACAAGACAATTAATTGACATTATTTTTTGGATTATCTGTGATGATTTATTTTTTTGTCACTAATACAATAGTAATTGTGACAATTTAGTATCTTTCACAATTAAATTGTAACTATTAATATA
>JANZXP010000194.1:24806185-24824496 GCA_027576715.1 Erythroxylum flavicans | reverse complement strand
AGAATTCTCGTGTCCAACAGTCGATTCCATGGATCCAAACGGCAACTTGCAGCCTCATCAGAATCAGGCAGAACCAGCTGTAATGAGCCAACAGCAACTTCTAATGCATGTGTACGAGATAAAAAGCTACATTAAGTTCCAATTGTTCCCCATATTCCTGCTTGCTCCCTCATATGCTTTGTGTGCCATTAAGATCTCTCTGATCTCGCATAAAGTTTTATCCACTATCATATACTGTTGTTCTGTAGAAGCTCCTGTATATTGTCTAGTATTCATTTTTCTCCATAGAGCATAAATGCAGTGGTTGAATCCAATTTTGAAGATGTAACTATCTTGCTTCAATCTTTTAGCAGTGGACCTTGCCCATTCCAGGATGTTACTCCATTGCCTTTCCCACAGTGCACATTCATCAGATATTGGACTCTTGACCAGGTGCTTGAGAATAATTACATTGAGAAAATAAATGAGCAATAGTTTCAGAACTTGTTTTACAAAGGGGGCATATATAGTCTAGGTTACCAAAACATATATCCTTAGTCTTAAATTTGTTTCTTGTGTAACACATAACAGGACTTTAGTTATGTATTTTGGATTGAACGTGAAAGGGCAATAAATAAAGAAATGTGAAAAATACATGATTTCAATTCCATAACTTCAAAATTGCTCACTAGAATGCGGTCAACGTCTTTCTACAGTTTTCTCAAAACGTAAGCTCTCTTAATAAGTCAGAAAATCCTTATGCTTACGAATGATATGAGTAACTATAAGAGACCTTAACCTTTATATATAGTATTTATATCAGGTTTCTCCATCACAAGCCCGATATGGGTCCGGTCCATACTAATCGAGATTTATTTTCTACCCAAACTTTGACCCATTGATTTAGATCATTTATTGGGCTACTCTATTATCTTTATCTGAATCAAATTACGTAACTCAACTAATAAGTTATTCAAAATCAAAAAATGCAATTAAATGTTGTCCAACTTTATGGGAAAAGTAAAAAAACCCAACATTCCCCCCTTGGACAATACTTAATTGCAGTATTGACTCAAGTTTAAAAATAATTTTAAAATTCGGTTAAGTCACGTTACTATATTAGTATACTAAGTTTAAAAAACAAAACATTTGATCCAAAGATAATGAAAGTTCATCATTCTATCTTGAAGGCTTTCGATACCGAAAAGTATAAAATGCATGTGTTATGTGCGACACATATCTAATACAATCACACATATCTAATGCCTTACTAATATGAATGAAAAATGGAGTGTGACAAACTAAGATGATACCTGTATGATCTAAATTATATTATCGTCGTTGTAGGTCTTGATTTCTCCAATTTTATGCTAAACTGCATTAGAAAAATCATATTTTCTCTCACCAAATGCTAAACAGCATTAGGTTGTTTCCTCTCACCAAATACTAAACTACATTAGAAAAAATCTTTATGTTCTCCAATCGAATGCTAGACTGTATTAGAGAACCTTTATGGGATTAAAAACTTATATTCTCCTATGTTATGTAAAACTTTATAGATATCCGTATAAAACTGTATGTGTCTAAATGACATAGGCTTAAGGTCAATCTATATATATGCCTAATGACCTTTAAATGCTTAAGATTAACACAAATCTTAAAACTTTCATATATGTTATGACAATGCATGACAACACGTATTACTGAGGATAAACGATGATCATCTTTATTGATGAACCATCATACCGTCATAATACATCAAATGTACAAATTTACATGGAGCAAACATAACGATCCTCTAACTAACAATGTCTAATGACTTCAAAACATCCATACTGTATATTTGTATTTCAAACACAAGTGGCTGAAGTCCTTTAGTTAAAGGATCAACTAACTTTTCCTCAGTCTTTAAATGCTCCTAACCTTAATGTCACCTTTTCGTATCAACTCTTTTATGGTCAAATATTTGACCTTGAAATGCTAAGACCCTGTGATATTTAATGTTGTTACTAAACAATATAGTAGCAAGATTATTACAGTACAACCGAATGGGTCTAGCCACTGAATCAACCATAGACAACTCAGAAATTAAGTTTCTAAGCTAAATCATCTATGAAGCAACCCTTTAGCATACACTATGCATGTATGGTCTAGGAATTCACCCGTGTCTATATGACACTCTTCCACGACATTGTACCATCTGCAAACTTAAACTTTAATCTTAAGTGAACTTTCTATCATTCGGACACATAGCTTAATTTGAATATGAATTCCCTACGAGGTTTAGTCTGTTGACTTTTTTATATGTCAACATATAATCCTTGAATCCCTTTAAGTATCTTAACACCTGGGTTAACCAGATATTGACCAAACAGTCAAACAGTAAATGCAATGTCCTGCCTAGTACATAGCCGAGCATACATCAAGCTATCAACTGTACTAGAATACGGAACATTCCTTATAACTTCTCTCTTTACTTTATTCTTTAGATATTGTATCAAAGATTATCTCTCACTATGAGAGATAGGTGTCCCGACATGTTTACAATTAACCATATTAAACCTCTGTAACACATATTCAATGTATGTGCTCTGTGAGAGGTCTAATGAGTACTGAGATTTGTTCCGATGAATCTGAATACATAGGACAGAAGATGTTATACCAACATCCTTTATGTCAAAGTTCATGACCAAAAGTTGCTTAACCTTATACAACATGGTCAAGAAATTTGATGTGAGTAATATATCATCCACATGTAGTAATATGAAGATAACTTTGCTCCCCCTGACTTTATAGTACAAGCATCTTTTTAACTTTATTTTTCATGAAGCTGAAAGAGGTTATAACCTCATCAACTGTAAGGTATCACTTTTGGGAGTTTTAATGTAAATCATATATTGATCTGCTTAACATACAAACCATATCAGTTCCATCTAAATCCTAAAATCCTTCAGGTTGTACCATATAAAACTCTTCATAAAGGGATTTATTTAGGAAAGCAGTTTTCACAACCATCTAATGTAACTGTATATCATCATGAGCTACAATTGTAATAATCATTCAAAATGTATCCTTCAAGGATACAGGAGAAAATTTAACATTAAAGTTAACCTTTCTTCCTAAGTGAACCATCAGGCAACTGAGTAAGCCTATAAACCTCTAAATTTTATCCCGAAATCTTTTAAGTCTTAAAACTTCATTTACTACTGACGGGTTTGCAGTTTCACTGTAAACCAATTAACTCCTAGACTTTACTATGCTTCATTGCTTGCATCTCATCAATCATTGCATCCCACCATAAATCCACATTGGGTCCAGAAACAACTTCTGTATAAGTAACTGGATTCATAACATGTTTAATATCATAGTCTTATTCACCTGATAGGCTATGTAATCAGATGGAATAATAGGTCGTCTCACTCTAGTGGATTTACATAACTGTATTAGATCTTGTACCCTCAGAAACCACTGTATGTACAAGTATGGGTTCCTGTTCCTATATAGGCACGATACAAAGACCTAAATCTACCGGATCTAACTGTATGAGTAGCATGTATATAATAACTATAGTATCCACCCTACTATCATCTGAAGGGTCAACGGGCCCACCATTAACATAGACATCGTATCCCAGAAACTTAGTTGTTTATGATTTCACTATTCTAGTCCTTCCTTTTCTACAGTAAATTTGTAGCCTTAAAATGGTTGAGATATCTTACTAAATAGCAATGAGCGTAACAAGCATGCAGTTTTTCTTTATAAGGATTATATTACCCTAATAGGGCATCCCCATACACAAATGTGTGTAAGGCTGAGTTTTCGCACTTCTAGATAATCAAGTAGATTAGTCATGTTCTGCATCGACTTCTTCAAGTCCCTTAGGTGCAATTATGCCTTTTAGACTATTTTGCTCGAGACTACTTGGCATAGTGAATTAAGTATTCCAACTGATTTCATATACCTGGCAAACAGACCTTTTCAAGTCCTGAAACACCATATTTGCCATGATACTCTCCTCCACGGTCAGATCTGACACTTTGGATGGATTTTTCTAATTGATTCTCAATCTTCAATCCTTAAGCAAGAACACATAACTGTAATGGGAATAATCATTAACAAATGTCATAAAACATTTAGAAATGCACAATGCAACTATGTAAGGTCTACTGATATTCGTATCTATCAAACCTAACAAGCTAGAAGTGCAAGTTGACCTCTATATCCTTATTTTAGTCAACTTACCCTTGCAACAGTTAGCACATATTTCCAGATCATCATAATCTAGACTTGAGAAATGCTTTCATTAATCAATCTCTCAACCCTAGCTCTGGAAATGTGGCTTAAACTTTTATGTTACACTATGTATGACTTTTCATTCATCAGGCTCCTTCATTTCATGACTTATTTAGCAAGATACGACGAAGCATATATCTAATTCGGGGTAAGACACATTCTATACAAGCCATATGATAAAAAAGTTATACCATTATGTTTTGCATTAAACAACAACTGTACAATAGAAGCATTAAATACAAAACATTAACCTTCTATGTCCTAAATTGATACAAAGATCACATATAAAATGTGTAATATAAAAACCAAAATTAATCTTGCAACAAGGTTTAGTACGTACATCTCCTATAGATATAACTTCCTCTTCTTCGTTGTTGTGAACCATTAATTCCTCTCTCCCTTTATCTGGATTTATCCTGGATATAAATCTTTACATCGTGGAAACATCTTAATCAGATGCTCCACTTTATAGCCACCAAGTACTTAATGAGACTATCACAAAATAGATTCATAAATTGATAAGCCAAGGAGTTACCTGATGGTCTCAGTCTTTCCTTTTAGACCTCATATTGCTAGTTTCTTTATGTCATGCAGACCTTTACTAGCACTGGATTGATTAGCATCAGCATGTGGAGAAGATTTTGACTTTCTACCTTTGATCTTAGAGGGCTTTATCTTTGCCTTCCCTATAGTTGCTTCAAAGGCCGTAGAAGTAGCAAGCTTGAGTTTCTCCTCCTCATCAACGTAATGGGTAATCAAAGTATTGAAGTCTCATTTCTCATCCAGCTAATAATATTTTATCACCAAATTACTAAACTCTGGAGGGAGTGTATTCAGAGTCTGGTGAACTATGAAGACATCAGGAAGAGGAATGTTTAGCATCTTCAGTCTACTATGAAGATGAATCATTTTTTATATATACTCCATCACTCCCCTTTCTCCTGTATATCTCATGGAGGATAATTCTTTCATCAAGTACTTATCTCAACATTAGGTCAGACATGTACCTCTTGGAGAAATTACCAAGAAATTTCTTCGCTATGTCTGTGTCCGAAAGTCCACTAAGTAGATGATTAGGTATGGATCTCTTAATGGTCATAAGACATAATCTGTTAGACCGATCCCAGGCTGCATAGGCTACTTGAAGAGCTCTCGAGCTCATGGATGTAGGTGGAGATGGCCTATTCGTCCGTATGGCAATATCAACCTCACCTATCTCAATAGCATTCAATACCTCCTCTATCCACTTCTTCGTATTGAAATCGATCAGGGTTTTAATGTTGACATTGATTTTGTTAACAGAAAAAGTGACTGTAAAATAACAATGTTTAAATCAAAACAAATGTAGGATAATAGCAATACTCAAAGCCATTAAACAGTATCTTTTCTGAAAATCCAGTCACATATATTATAAAACACCTGTGGGCTGAATACATAATATATGCAACTAGATCTCTACATAAAAGTGATCAGAGTACAAACTATCAACTCTCATGACAATACTACCTATGGACGAATAGATCATTCAAGCAATGACTTTCCTCTATCCAATGCTTTATGCACATCTCAAAATCTCATGTAAGGCCAACACCTGTAGGCAGAATAACCAAATATAAGACTAGAGACATCCCCTAATGTGTAATCAACATCCTCATCAGCACTCAAAAAGTCCACAAACACAATGGATACATCTTTATGTTATCCTCACATTCTTTATGGGCATATGTTATGTGACAATGTAACGTCAATAAATGTAAAAACTCGAATGCACAGTCTCAGTGTCACACATCAGTGCTGAAGAAAATTTCATTTAAGACTTTTGTAAAGAAAAAAACTCTTTAAAGCGACTATCGTCCGTCACTAGACACTGTACCAACCACCCGAAACACGAGAACCTCATGTATCTCCCTTATGACAAGTTCGTTGCATAAAAATTCACTCAAAAATGGCTTCAGAATATCTTAAAACCTTTTCCGAGTAACTATCAACATCAGACCCGAGACACAAAAACTCCCAAGACACAAAAACTTGAAGTATCTCCCTCATGTGATATCCAAAGCATGAAAATTCACTCGAAATCGGATTTAGAATGCCTTAATTCCTTTTTTGAAGTTAAACTTTAATTTATTACAAATGTAATAAATCTAGAAAAATAGAAAAAAAATCACTTTATAAATTTCCCAGACCCGAAAACTGACCCAAAACACTCCAAGACAGGAAATCTAGAATTTTTGTGTTTTTTTAAATACTGTAGAAATTCCGTACGGATGACGTTAGCCAACGCATCATCTGCACATCCACCCCGCCCTCGGAATAGTACTGTGCACAATCAGGTGAGTGTGGCACACACACCCGACGATCTCCGTCACCTCTGACCATCTGGGTGATTTTCGGTAAGTTTCGGGCTAGTTTTCTACACTCTCAGGCTCGTTTTCAACCCGTTTCTCAAAACTAAACACATTTATACCAATTTCATGCAATAAAAAGCAAGAAAAAACCAAGAACAGAAGTTAACTCTCTAAAAATATTATGGAGAAAAACTAAAAAATCTTCGTTTTTAACCACTCGATCTCGTCACTGTTCTGATACCACGTGTAACACGTAACGAGACCTTAGTTACGTATCCCGGATCTAACGTGAAAAGGCAATAAATAAAGAAATGCAAAAAGTACCAGATTTTGAATCCATAACTTCAAACAAGCTTTCTGAAGACGAAACGAGCTCTAATCTACTGTCATCTTCACAGGAATTGCTCATCGGAATGCAGTTAACGTCTTTCTACAGTTTTCTCAAAATGTAAGCTCTTTTAATGGGTCAAAGAATCCTTATACTTACGAATAATATGAGCAACTGCAAGAGACCTTAACCCTTATATATAGCATTCATATCGGGCTTCTCCATTACAGACCCGATATGGGTCCGGTCCATATTGATCGGGATCTATTTTCCACCCGAACTTTGACCTATTGATTTAGATCATTTATTGGGCTACTTTATTATCTTTATCTGGATCAAATTACGTAACTTAACTAATAAGTCATTCAAAAATCGAAAAATGCAATTAATTGTTATCCAACTTTATAAGAAAAGTAAAAAATGTCCAACACCTTGTAGCTAGCCAACGAATCAATGAAGCCTTAGGAACTAATTTTTTTTGCTCCAAATCAGATCATACTACGAGAACTTTTGAGAATGAGGCCTGAAAATATGAACGCAAGATCCGTATGAGAATTTAGGGAAAGTATTTCCCATCCAGATAACTTTGTCTTCTTCTAATAGATTAGGATTATAAGAAGGGGGACTCTTAGCAATGCATTCTACTGCATAAAATTGTAATTCCAATTCCATTCAGAGATGATAGAACACACCTTAACACTATAAGATATTCTAAATGCATCATGATTCAATCCCTCCCTCCTGAATAGGGGTCCCAAGTTGGACCAATTATCGTTCTATCTGTTCTCTCATCCTTAGCATTTGCACCAAACTCTATGAATGATCGCTCTTTAGATTCCAAAAAATGTAGTTTGTGAGATAATAGTGCAACCACTGCAAGGAGTTTTTTCTTTCTTCAGCCACGATGAGACTTAGCTCAACTTCAAAACCAACTTCATCACTTCAAGCCGTCGGCAAATCTCTTGGTTTAGCCGCCATTCTAATCTACCATATACACCGCCTATTATCCACTTGTACGACTTCTCCATATCTTTGGCAACAACAATAGCACAACCACAAGATTCCATTATTGACAATTCCCGGCTTTACAACCCAAAACTTAATCATTCACAATTCCAAATTGGGCATTTTTCTCTAACACGAAACGACATCCATTTCGTGTTTAAAGATTTGAAAGTGTGTTGCCGGAGCTTGTTCCTTTTTTCATGTTCTTCTCTATTTGTAAATAGCGAAAAATGGCAACTGGTTAGGTAAAAAATCTTATTAATTGAAACTGGAAATGCATCAAGCTTCAGCTGCATCACCACACATCGTCGATAATATAGAATGGAATAAAGAACATGGGTTTCCAAAACCTTAATTCCTGACCAACAATTCTCAGAACAATTCTAGATTTTAATTTTTTTTCTTAATTCGCTGGTTTAGGGTTTACAAGGTATTAGCTTGAAACTTTTTCTCAGTTTTGATCACAAAAATCGGGCGAGATCTGATTTCATGTACAACAAAATAATTAAGAAATTATTTTATATGATTTAAAAACCAAGATTATTTTAAATATATAACATGATTTACAATAAAACATAAAAAATATATATTCTAATTTGTATCTTATTATGAAAATTGATCTTTATTTTTATCGTTTCTTTTGAACCATTTATGAAATTGGTTTACCTCAACCACCGTAGTCGCAAAAGTGTCCAGTCTTTAACATTATCTACATAACAAGTTGAGAAAACTCTACAGCTGTTCTAGAAAAAGTTATGCAAAAAGTACTAGCTCCTTTAAATGATTTAGTAATTTAATCTATATAAAATTTTAATTATAATTAAACTTTAATTAAAATTACAATTGAACCCAAGTAATATCTCATATTGATCCTTATTTATTAAATATCTCATATAGCTATTTTAATTCAACTTGATTAAAATTTCTTTTTTCCCTTTAACTCGTTCTTTGTATGTATTCTATTAGGTTCTCAAATAATTTAGCAATAGATATAAATTATAACTCTAAATCATATTTAGGATTAGATAAATTAACCTTTTTAAATTCATCTTTAATTTTCTAATTAAATAATTTATATCCATAGATTAAGATTAACCTCATGACCACTCAAATATTTGAAAAAGTCAAAATAGCATTAATCTCTTAGTTCATGATTTTTTTCCTATAATTCATGCATTTCATCATATAATGTTCTTATTACAAATAAAGCATGGAATCAATATCTACTATAGTTTAGTACAATCACGTTAGTTCTCCATCACTAGTAATTGATTCAATTAATAACATATGAAAACTATTTTTAAAGTGTTGTTCTACCTTAGTCAAGGATTCTCTACATCAATATTAATTGAGAATAGTAAAACATTCTCTCTAATTAATTTGGGGTGATGAATCTTATATTGATTACTCAACTACTTTCATATAGTTCATGTTATAGTTAATGACTACTGACTAAGTTACTTTTGACCATAATAGGTCGTGAGTAAATCAAAACATAGTAATCTATATAAAAGATACTTTAAAAATCTCAAATCAAAAGAAAAATTATACAATCATCACAATAAGAATTTTCATAGACATACAAGTAATATTCTGAATAGATTTCTCATATGGTCAAGTCAAATACTCACGTTTATTTAAGTATTTCCATATACTTTAGTCTATTAGATTGGGTATTTTTTAATGAGAAAGCCATAACTTTTCCTATTCTTTGTACAATCTATTATTGTCTAATTTTAATATAACAATGAATAAGAACAATTTAAAAATTATATATAAATATAATATAATTTTCATAATTATAATCTTATCATAATTTTATTGCAATGTACATTTATTCTGTTAACTTATGTTTGCGTGTATTTGTATACATGTATGTATATATAAAATAGAGAATGTTTATAAATAATAATGTCACAAAGCTATAATTAACCGATTAGTTGTAGGACATAATCTATAAGTACATACAAAATATAATTCTATATGTATGATCGGTTTCATGTACGTATTCAATTATTAGAGATTGGATAATATTTTCTTGAATAAGTACCCTGTTATGTTTGTAAGGGACTTTATCCCATATTGAAAGAGAGTGAAGAAGGGGGGAGGATAAACAAGTATAAATAAACCCCCTCCCCCTTCCATTTAAATCATCCAAAAAGAAAACAAATATTAACTTTTAGTTACTCATCCTTTGGTGAGTAGTAAAAGACTAAGAGTAAGTTTTTTTTGTGAGTAATTTTGGGGTGTATTGGGGTAAGGGTTTGAGAGTGTGTGTAAACCCTAGTGAGTTGAGTGTTGAGAATAAACACTTGTAAGTGTTATTTTTCTCCCTAATAAAAAGGGTGTGCAGTAGCCCCGAAGACGTAGGTATAATTTGGCCGAACTTCGTTATCAAATTTGTGTTGTTCTATTGACCTTCTAGTTGCGTGAAAATAGTTGCATTTCCTAATATACCCTTTATTTTTGGATAAAAGTACTTATTTTATTATAGATGATCTAATTTTCTCCTCATTTTGATAGAGATAAAAATGTGATGACAGTGACGGACGAAGAGACTTAGAAACAGAACAAAAGATAAGGGAAAAGGAAAAAGGACGATGGGAAATCTAGATGAGATTACACGACTGGCCCATATTTTATAATCTACTTTCTTGTTTCATAGGATATGGCAACTTCCAATTGATGGGAACTTAACGCGAAATCTGAACTGACGTTATTGGTCCACATTTTATACTTCAACGTCCACTCATTTAGAAGAAATAATTGGTCAATTGAGATTTTAAAACAAGACTATCACATTAAACTCTAATACGGCAATACCACATTCGCAAGATGACAAATGTGATTCCTTATAATAATTTTAGAACAAGATTCTAATTTATAGTAAAATACACTTAATCAATCTCAAATTTTAATTTTCACCAATTAAATCACTAATCTTACCAATCGCAGCATACATTTCCCTAAATCTTAAATTTGGAGGATTAAGTATATTTTATCATAAATTACAACTTTAAAAACTTTTTTTAATATATTAAACTATCTTTTTTGACTTATAACTCAAGTTTAAGTTCATATTCAAGTCCACCTAAATTATTTTAAATAATATAAATTGTTTGAACTGA
This sequence comes from Erythroxylum flavicans, assembly GCA_027576715.1. Lineage (NCBI taxonomy): Eukaryota > Viridiplantae > Streptophyta > Magnoliopsida > Malpighiales > Erythroxylaceae > Erythroxylum > Erythroxylum flavicans. The sequence continues at coordinate 24,813,415 of JANZXP010000194.1, read as the reverse complement.
GCTCGAGCAGATCATTTAAACTCGAGTTTAATAAAAAAGATTAATCAATTTTAATTTGTTACGTTGATTTTAGATCATATTAGATCAGATTAAACCGAACTTGAACCAACTTTCATCCGTAACAGAAGTTGACAAATTTGTGGCAACATGCCTAGATATTTTAGCACTTGTTCTCTTTCGTTTGGGAAAATCAGTCACTAAAGACAGGCCCGCTCTGATTTGGTCAAAGGCTTGTGATACTTGTGTGCAAACTTTACCATATGGCATAATATGTAGGACATACCTGGCAGTCTCTTGTCATCGCAAACGTAACACTTCCATATAAAATTTACATACACACAGAAGCCGCGATGGAGGTGGGTTTGGAAGTGAGCAGTTTGTCTATAGAAGGAGCCGCTAATTATTGGACTTTGCCAAAATTAGCATATAGATTTTCCATAAGAGAAGAGTCTTCTTTTAAATTTCCTAACATAGACGTGGATGCCTAAGGATTTTTTGGCCGGCTAGAGTATAACACCACACAGAAGCAACCACACCTCACCTAACACCGTAGCCCAACCCATAGTATATATCTATCCATAACAACACGCTTTCATTTCCACAGATCAACTTGAAGCTACTTGTTCTACGTACGATCCTTTCATAATTTCATAAGCATGTCTAGAGTTCCAAGCACACGAAGTGGTCGATACAGGTACGAGCAGTTGTCCGACAAGTCTGCCACCGAACCCTTGGAGGCAAGGCTGAGGAGGGCAAGTAGCTTGCCGGCCAAGGTATGTTCTGCATCAAACAACTAAGCCGCAGAACTTACCTTTTCTAATAATGCGGCTCCGGTGAAACCGTCAGATAAGCTAAGCAAAAGTCACCCAATTTTCAGTCTCTTCGATGGTCGTCGTAAGAAGAAGCCTGTGGCCAAGTCAGATTTTTCAAGGTACATGGAGTATGTGAAGGAAGGTGGTCTGTGGGACCGGAGATCCAACATGCCGGTGATGTACTACAAATAAAGACTACTATTTCTTTGCTACAAATAAAGCCACCTACTGCTACTTTTTCTTCTCCTTCTTCTTCACGAAATTTTAATTTCTTTTTTGGTACAACACTTCGCTATAAAGTATAAACCCTTGAATATATTAACAATTAAGTTTGTTTTGAACATGTTTACGTAAATCGAACTACATTAGGTGACTGGATCTAAAGATTCACTTCATGGGAAAAGGTTGTATAAATGTGAAATCATCTATTCTCATTATTCTATATCTATCCATCCAGCATTTTAGGAGTGTGCAACTGTGAAGTATTATTGTGTTTTTCATATTAAAATTTTAAAATTTGAATCTATGATTTTATTTTGTGATTAACTTGTAATATGTAATTTATAGATTATTATTATTGAACATTTCAAAATTTATTTAATATACTCTTAAGAATAGAGACTTAATATTTCTTGATTATAAGAAAATTTATTTCACACACAACAAAATTGCAAATAAGTAATGTCTTTCGATCTTTCTTCACGAGTAAATCAACAAATGGTAGTTGAAGCTACTCTGATGTCTGAAAATTTAGGTGCAAATCCTGCTTTGCGTTCGGGTGCTGTTGTGCTTTCCGTTGGTAAGAAACAAGAACCAACACTATCTGACAAGCGCAATGGGGGCCCACTCAAGAAAACGATAGCTATAAACTAAAAAAAAAATGTTGAACTCTAACGTTAGGAGCCCCCACGATAGCTACAAACTATGCACGTAGGGAAGGTGCATCAAATCCCAAATAAGACTCATTATTGCTTAAATATGGAGATTAGTTAACAGTTATTAAAAGATAATTATAAATTAACAGGTCACTAACTTTGACATACTGCCTCTTAGATGATTATAATTACAATAATGAGTGAATTCTCCGGATAATGACAATTTACAATTTTTTAAAGGTAAAAATTTTAAATGGTTATTGTGAGCAAATTATGTGAGTCCTTCTTACCAATCCAACATGTAGCAATTAAAACACTACTTTTTAGATAAATTACAAATTTTCTATTTGTTGAAACATTTTTCCTTCGGACAGATCCGACCTCAGTAAGGGCAAAAAGGGAACATTCAAGCCCACTGTTATGAAGAATAAAATAGGCAACAAGATAGCTTGACCCTTATAAAAAGTAATAAAAAGGCTCTTATTTTGTATTTTTATTCTTTTACGAGGATCAAGGTGGACTCCCATAAAGAATAAAAAAAGAAAAATAAAGACCCCCTTTTTATACTTTACTAAGGACCTATAAAATGTTAAAAATGATTATGTTATTTGTGATCAGAAGGTTATATGTTCGAATTACGGAAACAATCATTTTGTAATAAATGCAAAAAAAAGTTATATACATTGATGACTTTTCCGTAACTTTCACAAAACGGAAAATCTTATAGGTATGTTTTGTCTGTGTTTTAGAATGTCATTAACTTAAAAGGAAGAATGCAAAAATTAACATATAAATTATTTTTTAGACAATTACCAATCAGTCACTATTAAAGTTTTACCTAATTACAAATTAAATAGCTACCCTTAGGTTAGATATGTGTAACAGCTGAGTAGCAAACAATATATATTATTAAAAATCATGTAATTTTTATAAAATAAATGTTTAATTTTTTTGAATAATACATGCTTATATTTGTAGATATCAATAAAATATAATTTGAAGAACATAATTTGTTTCAAGTTTCCGTAAAATTTCAGGTGCTTGACTAGTTAGGGAATTCTTATACCCTTAAATATAGATTAGTAAGGGGATCGTCTAATGCCACGTGTAGGGTTTAAACGAATCAGTGACGTCATCACTCTTTCGTTCCTTGTGCTACACGTGTATTTGGTAAAAAATATAGATAATAAAATTAATTTAATGTATAAATAATAAAAATAGCACAATTTACCAGCCAACATGCAAGTGCCACTAAGTCGCAAAACGCATTTGTTCTCATCTTTTGGCCTTCCGTCTGACACGTAAGCCCTAACGCATTCAAAAAACGGGAGTGCTTATGGAGTCTGTAGGCCATAGACGTAAGACGTGCGCTTTTGCTGTTTATTTGCTTGGAGGACAGGGAAGGGAAGAGTCGTGAGCTCCAATCCAAGAAAACTCCTGACCGATTATTATTATTAATTTTTATATATGATGGCCATTTTTCGGTTGTATTAACTCTCGGTGTAGTCGTCGTCGATTTTATTTCTCCTCTTCTCCGATGCTTGTCTCCGCTGCTTGCTCCGCCGTCACCCGCCCCTAAGTGCTCCCCTCTCCCTCGTTCTCTCTCGTTCCCCTTCAGTTACCTCTTTTACTCTATAGGTAATTATAACATTTCCAATGCATTTTGTTGTTCTGTTAATTGGTTGGTTGCTGATAACATTGGTTGGTTGCTGATAACATCGGATGAAACACAGGTCCTGCTGGTGGGTTTCAGCAGCATGAACTAGGCCTTTCATTTTTAGTCGCTACGCTCTGTTTTTCCTTTGGGTATTTGGAGTTTTGTGAAGGATTTTGACATTTCTAATATGGATTGGATTTCCCGTTGATTCGGAACTTTTTGGATTCGAGGTTCTGTACCTTTTGCCCTTGTGGTTTGAAGAAATTAGGTTGTGTAATTATAATTTAAAAAGCGTGCCTGTTATTCTGTTTCGACTTGGTTGAGTTACTTTGAGATGTTTTTGCTTCTGTTAGAAACTGGGTATGCGATTTCTTTGTGATCGATTTTACTGTGAAAATTTTGTTCTTAATGTGGTCCTTTGTTGGAAGTTTGGATTTATAAGGCTGGCATGTGTTTGTATTTAGCTATCTAAGTCAGTATGCAGGGGGTAGTTCGATTAACCAATTTTGATAATGGTTTTTCAATTGACGAACTAGAGCTTTCTTGCATATTAGTTAACTATCTTAGGAATTGCTTTGAATATGCTGTCTGAGTATATTTATTTTCATGTGACTGATTCTGATTTTTTCTTAAAACTTCAATGTAGTGGAAACTTTTTAAGCATTAAACACAAGAGGGATGATGAAATAAACACTTGTCTTTTATATGAATCGTCTTGGTTGATTTTATTTTCTATTTGACGATGCAGAGTCATGCCAACATTTACTGCTATAGCTTTGGATAGGTTGTTAGAACCAGCAGCTTCTAAGTCTTTTGTCAAGAACCTTCCTCCAAAAGCAAATACGCTTCCTACTACAGACCCTGTCACTAATTCAGGCCTGGAGAGACAAAACAGTATATCAAACATAGAGAGGAGAGTTAATCGCCCTCAATTAACCCCAGCACTTTATGCCACTCCTGAAGCGACACCAGTTCCTGATTCACCATCTTCATTTACTCCTTCACCGTACATTGTCAATCACAAGAGGCGTGGTCCTCGACTTTTAAAGAGCTTTTCTCAGGATGATATGACTTCACAGGGAAAATCCTTAAATAAAGATGACATCATTGTGGATTCAAAGAATGCAGGAATTAACGCTGTGGAGTCTACTGTTGGCCCTTTTGTTGCTTTTACTACTGATACATATGGTGTTCCTACGAAGGGTGTAGATGGTGATTCTGTTTTAGGGGAACCTGCTAATGGTGTCCATCTTGCTGAAGAGAATGATAAAAGTGCCAGCCATGATATTGAAACAGGAAGCAGGAATGGAAAAAACCTTTCTAGTGATGTGGAGGATTGTTTGGCTTTGGAAAAGGATGTGGCAGAGCATGATGAATTTGAAAGAGATAGTGAGACTGAGGAGTTTTATGATCTCCAGGAGTCTATGAGCTACACTGGTAACACTGATGGTGAGGAAAACAGCGGGGCTGAAAGTTCTTTGAAACTTATTGATCTAACACCAACAGGAGAGTCCTTTGATGCTCGGGAAGGTAAACCTTTATGTTTGGGAAGACTCTTAATGTAGTGTGGGTAGTGAAATGGGACACAATCGTATTATTTTTGTTGAGATCTTGTGTTAATGATATTGTTATTTGAAAATCATGACTATTAGTCTCCTTGCATAGAAAATTCACTTATATGTGCACGTCTTGGTGGATAGACGTTTTCAAAGCCAAGTGTAAGATCTTACTTGTTTTATGTGCTGTCTGTAGAAGTATCACCTGAAGCTGGGCTGCGGCTTTCTCTCAGTGGCATTGATGCTGAATTGCGTGGGATCAGATTTAATCTGCTTACAGAGAGAGAGAGGCGTAAGCAAGCAGAAGAGGCTCTTCATAATATGCAAAACCATTGGGAGAGGGTCAGGGAACAATTGTCCCTTGTTGGGTTGACTGTCCCTGCAGTTCCTATTTCTTCAGCAGATGCTGAGCAGACTTATCCCGTTGAACATCTATGTCAACAGGTTCATCTTGCTCGCTTTATTTCAGAAACAGTGGGAAGGGGTATTGCAAGAGCTGAGATGGAGATGGAAATGGAAGCACAGATTGAGGGGAAGAATTTTGAGATTGCTCGCTTGTCAGACCGACTTCAATATTATGAGGCTGTAAATCGAGAAATGTGGCAGAGGAACCAAGAAGTCATTGGTGAGATTATTTTCTGTAACACTCTTTTTGGTTAGGAAACTCGTTTGTCTTCCTTATTTGTTTGTTTAAGGTTTCACTATCCTATGTTTAGTACCATTTTTATTTTCACCCTCTATGGCCCTATTGGGTATTCTTCTATTGGCATCCTAATTTTCCTTTCCGCTGTTTCTGCAGATATGGCGAGGCGTAACAGACAGTTGAAAAAAAGAAGGCGACGATGGGTTTGGGCCTCAATTGCTACTGCTGTTACCCTTGGTACCGCAGCCTTGGCATGGTCTTTTCTGCCAGCAGGAGAAGGATTATCTTCTGGGAGTGACTCTGAAGCTCCAGAGCATAAGAATGCAGCTAGTGAGCAGCTTTAAGCAATTGGATTATGGTATCATAATCTCACGTCACAGGAGGAGAGAGAGAAAAAAAGTTGTATACGTCGCCGTGTGAATAGCAATATGTTGTTTTTGTGGGATGAGTTTTCCCACGTGCAAAGATTGCATGGTATCATCAAAATAATTGCCACCATCATCACTTGCTGACAATCTCATAGATGGAATATTTTGACTTGGAGAACTGATTTTTAAGAATCAGGTTCTGATTCATTATACCGAACTCTGTTAACATGTATACATATCCGTAGTCTCTCAGATCACTTGGGTATAATTTCTTTTGCATTGAAGAAAGGTTTTATCCAGAAGGCTTCTACTAAGGAACTGGTATGGACTTTGGAAGGAATTGATGCGATAGTCGCTGGCAAATCCTCTGTGCCTATAATTCTATACTAATTCTGTTTCATATGGTCTCATTCATATAAATATGTGGGATCAAGAAAAATATATAAATGGGATGGTCTGAAACAGGGCTAGTACAGGGTTATGGGTACAAAGGATTTAATCCCGCGGTGGTGGTATCCTTAGCCGAAGGAGAACATGCAAATGGTAGCTAGGACTATGCTGCCATCAATTGTTGGTGTGTAGAATTTAAAAAATTAGTTTCTCTTTAAAAGATTTAATATGAAATTTTGTATAAATATTAAGGAAATTCTAATACACTTGTAGCAAAAAAAATCAAAACATGTTTGACAACATTATTTTATATTTAAAGGTTGAAAATTTTAAAAATTTAAAATAAAATTTATGTCCAAGTATCGTTAAATTTTATAAAATGCCCAAGAGAATATTTTGAACATGACATTGAAGTCTATCTTAGTAGTATTAAATTAAAATATATTACTGTAAAATATAAGTATAAATTTTTATGAACTGTGATATGTACATAAGATTTTGGATTATATTTTCTTTAAAATTTAAGTTATAATCTAATATTTTAAACTATATAAAAAAGAAAATATATTTTAACTTAAAAATTTTTATCAAAGTTAAAATTTAAAATAAAATTTAAAATTTATAAAATATTAAAAATAATATTTTAAAATAAAAATTTAAATAAAATTAATTTTCTGTAAGTTATGTATCACGTTAATATTAATCAAAATTTATCTATTAACTTTTACTAAATTTTGTTTAAATAAAAATAAATAACTAATTATAAATATAAAAATGTATAAATTTATCTAATTAAAAAAAAACTATAAGGTGGAAGGCTATGTTTAGAAATATGTTGATCATTATTAAGTATATATACTAAGGACGAACGGGATGGACGACCACGGAATTCATCTCGTTCGTTCGTCCGTTTAATCTGAGGGTCATTA
>JANZXP010000194.1:24793263-24806085 GCA_027576715.1 Erythroxylum flavicans | reverse complement strand
TCTTGTGTATTAATTCCGTGTTTTTGTAGAACTCTGCGAAAAAGTTTAGACGATCTATTCAACCCCCCTTCTAGATCGCTTTCAATATATTATTAACGCATAATCTTATGCTAGCAATATTCCCTCGTAAAATATCATTCGCATAAAACTTAACTTAAAGTACACTCACATGTCATCAATTCTTTTGCAAAGAATTTAGTCATATAAAACAATTAAAATACACTCACAACTTGCTAAGTTCCTTTTCACCACTTTAAAACCCTTCAGTTGGCTTCGTTTTATGATCCGAAAACCTAATACGAATACATTCAACTCCTTAAAACATTTTTCAACTAAATACATCATAAACCATATCAACTTCATTACTTTCCACATACAGTCCATATACTATTTTTTTCTCCAAATAATAGCACAACACTTCATTTAATAATTTTCCAATAACATAAATATACTTAATGACCATCCTTAATCTCATTCATATGGTCATTACATCATAACCATATCTTTATACAAAAAAAATGTCCTTAAAGCTAAACTTAAAATATTTTACATTAAACTTTTCCAATTCAATTCCATTTGATTTCTAACACTTCAAACCAATCCAAATTCACTTCCATGACATTTTAATACACACATTTAAGCCATAAAATTTCATTAACAAATTTTTACAAAATCAAGGGCCCTTGGCCGAATTTCAACCAAAACCAATTTCAAATCAATTCTTTTTCATTTATTTACTTCATTAGCATCAAATATCATGCTATGAATATCATAAAATATCAAAGTAGAATTTTGGATCATAATCCATTAAAAACCCTAACCTTGGTCGAAAACTCATCTAATCATTTCCATAGTTTTTCTTTCATTCTTTCATCATTAAACTAACTTCCTAATGCTATTCATTAATCTTATATCATCAAATAATAACATAAAACACTTTAGGCAATAGATCTTACGATTGACCAAGTTTGATGAAGTTCCATATATTATTTTTCTTAATTTTTCTTCTCTTAACTGCTTCCAATGCAATCATTCAGCAAAACTAGTAAACTTAACTACCCATTTTCTTCTTCCGCTTCATCTAGATGGCTATGGAACCTTATTGGATGCTTGATTAGAGGTAGAAGAGCACGAAAACTGCTTTGGATCACTTCTCCATGGCCATAGCTAAACCTCTCTTCTCCTTTCTCTTTCCTTTCCTTTTCTTCTCTCTCTTCCTTCCTTTCTCCCATCCATGGCCGTCCACCCATCTTTCAAGTGATGAACGTTTTGCTTGTTTACAAATTTTTCCACCATTGCCCTTAATAACATCTTATAATTACAACTTTACTAAAATGTCTCATATTTACTCTTTTACCCATGTCACTTATCACCGTTTAATTGGTTACTTCTAATGACTTATCACCTTACACGTTTCATTCTCTTATCGGTCATTAATTATGACTCACTAATCCATTAATACCATTTTATGCAAAATGACCAAATTACCCTTTAATGAATTTAATTCATTAACTAATTGAATTAAAACTAAAAATTAGTCAACAATTGTCTTATCATCAAATTGACCATGAAATAATCGAATTAGGGTCAAAACTTACTGATTGGATACTTTAAAAAAATATTCGAATGGGTTTAAATTCCTTAATACCATTATTTTCCAAAAAGGGCATTTTAACCCTAAACTTTGGAACCTCTAAAATCATCCAATCGGACTTATTTTCGATCCATTTAAGTATCATTAGACTCTAATACCAATTATAGGTTTTTTTAACTTTTAGGGTGGGATCCCCAAAATTACTATTCAAGTGGAAATACTATTCACCATAATTCACTATTATTCTGGAAATATTATTCATTGAAATCGTCCGAATTTCATTCAAAAGTGTCACCTAAATCCTCAAAGTACATTTTAGGTCTTTTAAAGCTTGTTCAGACTTATTACGTAGCTTTTTAAAGTTTTTGGAAATTTTTTGAGAAATTTTCGGTTTAGTCCAAAACCATTTCTAGTCTATCCATGATCTTTGTTATAACCTCAATAATACATTTAAACACTTAAAATACTCTAGTATATTATAAATAGAGCATACTCTATAAAATGCATGTATAACACATTCCACAGTGCAATAATCGAATTAGGATATTACACTATTTAAATATAATAGTAATTTAATAAGGGTATTTAAGTCTTTTGTGTACCTTCTCTTATTAAGTATAATATACTAAGGGTCAAAGGGATCGTCGTCGTTGTTGTGCCTTCCCATCATCCAACAACCTTGTCACCAATTAATAACTCTTAACTCTTACTAATAAATGGTTTTGTACTAGAGACAATAATAAATCGTCCACCTCTCTTCCTACACCTCTATCCAGTCTCTCTTGTTATTACCAATTAATTACTTTTCCCTCTCCATTTCCTCCTAATCTCTGCTTCTCTCTCAAGCAAAGCCCTTTATCTCTCTACCTCTCTCTAACTTCCACCAGATATTTTTCTCTCTTATTCTTCATAAACAACCCAGAAAGCTAGAGATGGAGCAGGAAGGAGAATCCAATGCTGGATCTTGCTATTACTGCTTCCTCGATATTCGCATCAATGCCTATCAACCCAAAATCTACACTTGAATAAAAAGAGAGAATCCATGTTATGATTATTCTCTCACACATATATCAAACCTTCTTTCTTTCCCTTATTAGTGCTTCTAGTTTCGGGAAATGGGCAAGAAAGAAACACAACTTCAACTCAAAGATCATGTAAAATGGATCGACAACACTGAAGCTGTACTCGAACTTTTAAGGAAACAAGCTCCTCTTTTATTCAAGCAGGTCTTTTTTGTATGTTCCTACTGTTCATACTTAGTTTCCTTCCAAGGGTTAAGATCCAAGGTTTTATTTATAATGGGAATGTTCAATTTGAGATAAAAATCTATAGTGTTTCTATTGTCTTTATCTTCAGGATTATATCAGTAGTGGAGGGAATAACTACTACCATTAACATTATGTTCTACCTAATCATAGGATAAATTCTGCAACAATGCTTATGTTAAACGGTTTCTTAGAGCTAAAGGTGATAACATGACAAGGGATGCAAAGAGTTTAAGGGCTTGCCTTTCTTGGAGAGTGATTGATACTGTAACAACAATCTATATTATCATATGACCACTACCATTAGATTATGTAGAGAAGTTGTTTCTTACCTTTTTTCTGCTACTTCTTAGTCCTCTCTTTTTTTTTTCTACTACTTCTCAGTCTTCTCTTTTTTATAATCATTCATTTTCTTTTTGTCTTGTTATACATGCGGAATGTTGCTTTTTTTATCGGTTTGAATGGTTGAGTGTTAAAGTAGCCACTAGTTCAAAATAAAGAACAACAAATGTTAGCTCAAAATTTATCAATCACTGTATGTTTTGGTTACTTTATGTTTTCTATTTCTTGTTTCAGAATACAGAAAACTTGATGGTAGATGAATTTTCCACTGAGCTCGCAGAAGGAGTCACTTATGTATCAGGTCACAATGAAGAATTAAGACCTATTTTGGTAATTTTCAACTCCGCCATGTACCTCTTTTATCACTTTTTACATTTTTTCAAATTGAAGGAAAGATGGGAATAGTTAATAGGCTTATTTCTCTATATCTTTTCAAGATTCTAACTTTGTAACTATTACGTATATACTAGTTTAAAGGCTTTACGGTTCCTTTATTGCCGTTGGTTACAGATGTTTCGACTTAAACAAAATTACCAGAACTTCCATTCAAATAAGTTGTAAGTGACTATATAAACTTTTAGATTCTACCTCTATTTCAATTTGTTACTTTTTTATTAATTCATCATCTGTTATTTCAAAATTTTTTCTTTAACTTCAATTTCTACAGATTCACACAATTCCTGTTGTTTACTCTGGAGGTAGTTGTGTCAACCATGGCAAGAAAATACAAACAATTTGTACTCCTTTTCGATTCAAGTATGTCCATTTCTTACGAAACTTTGTTAATAATCCATAGAAGTTTAGGGTCATGTAAAACCTTTTAGTTGGGTAAGAATGCATTTGGGTGTGACACGAAATGTGTTTTTTTATAATTTGTTCATCTTATCTTCTCAGGATTTTTCAAATCTGCTTTGGAATTTCTAAATATGCTTTGGAATTTCTAAATCTGCTCTTGCTAACACTGAGAATTGTGGTGGAGTACTACTCGTGTAGGCTTTACAAGGCTTTTGTAATCAACCCAGCTTCTCTATTCTCTTATCTATGGAAGGTAAAATTTAAAATTATCTACCTAATTCTTGTCTCTTTTAGTGTGTTGTCTCGTTTTTTACCTGTTTGTGAAAAGTACTCAACTCTTTGACTTCTTCGACCTACAAAAGGTTGTTACTGTTAACCTACCCCTGTTCCTTTCTTTACCTTTTATAGTTAATTTTCCATACTGGTCCCCCCACAAACTCATAGGTCAAATCTTGCCTGCTTAATAATTGTGCAATTTGGATGATTACAGGGTGTCTAGCCATTTCTTGAGCTATCGATGCTCACAATGGTGGTATCTTCTATGGACTTTGAAGAATCATTAGAATTATGTGATTTTAGCATATATCCATAAGTTTTGTCCCTCCGATTTGAGCCTTCGTCAGTTAAATCAATGACCAAAGATGGCTCATGCTCATCTTCAAGGTTTTCATTCACTGTGTAGTAATAGTTTGATTCACTCAAACCATGGTACCTCACTTGAGCCACCCGACTGCTTTAAAAGTAGAGCCCACCATCAAATCTTCTTAGTGGTCAACACGTATCTCCCTCGCTCAATGCGAGGTCCATCTCCTTTGCACCACCGATAGCTAGAATGTGACGTGGAAGCATTAATGGCTACACAAAGCCTACCAAAAAAATCTGTTTCCATCGACTCCGATGCCACAGCATGTGACCATAAGTGAGGCGGTTAAAATTAGTCAACCGCGCACCCTATGGTCCTCTTTCCTCCAATCACTAGCCATGTTTTTCAAAAAGGACTGGAGAATCGACAAGTCTCACAAGTCTTTCTTACCGTTCCTGAGGTTCTACAAAAGGTCCTACGATGAAATCATTTACAGGTCAAAAATGACACCTCCACTTAGTGGTCTCATCTCTATTGTACCACCTCATCTCAAGCAACGCTATATGTCAGTATCGCAATGATTTTATGCTGAGAGTTAAGTCTATTAATGAAACAGGAATGAAACAAAAGTACATAGAAGTTGTATGAAGCAAAACGACAATGCCATTAACACGATTATTACTCCGAATATTTTGCTAATTATATATATCTTTTGGTTTTAACAATTATAGAGAAATGCTTAAGTTTGTATTTTTCATTATTTTAATTATTCTGCATATCGTTAAATCAAGGCCAGTCATTTATTAAGAAAGAACAAAGGTTTTAAAGCATTAGACCACGTCAGGACAACACGTTAATATACCAAAAATAACAAAAAAATCCCTATAAAATCATAGACATAGACGTTTGTGAGAAAATCTACTACACTTGACTCTTGTCATAAAATTATTGGTACGAAGAGCAAGTTGGAAATATTAAAAAAGGGAGGAGGCTTTGCTTTGAGTACATGATTGTTCTAGATAAAATTTTCAGGATGAAGCTCTGCCCTATGAGAGAGCATATTTTATGATATAATATGATTACATGTAACTAAGATCATTCTAGCATCTCCTGTACTCTCCCTTTCCCACCGTGCGTTTGGATGGCCATGTCATCTAATTAATAAACACAATAATGGTAGGAACCCCAACTCAGATCATTTTATATCTAACAAGCAAGCACTAAGTGACCATAGTCTCATAATGATTCTTCCCACGCTTTTACCATAAAGAAAGAAACATAAAGGAGCAATTGTTTCTTCTTTTTTTCTTCTCTATCTCATCCTAATTTACTACATCAATATCTTAATCTACTTCATTAAGATGATAAATTTGTAATCTCTATGATAAATATTTAATTTTTCAATCGTATTTTAAAACATTTAGAGACATGGACACGCTGGGAGTTGGGGTATGATAAAGAAAGTGATTAACGTGTGGTGCTTGGGTTGGTAGTGTAGAACGACCTCATTGTCATCATTAAACACAATACTATGTCTACTTTAGGATCCTTTGTAACTCCAAAAATGGAATATATCTCTAATTCAAAACATGTAATTTTGGTCCTTTAATATATATTAAAATTTTATATTTTTGAGATTAATATATATTTATTTAATAATTTATTTTGAATGTATAATTTATGATTTATTATAAGCATTATTGTGAAATGGACACTGAACTTGTGAAGAAAAAATAGAAGTGAAACATTTAAAAAAATGAAGATAGAAACCCACCAACAAGAAAGAGGAATATGTAAGAGCCATTTAATTTGTTCAACACAAAAACACTTTGTTTGTAGGGAATTCAAAGATCCATCACTTAATTACCTAACACTCTTCATCGATCTCCACTCTCGTCAGTTTCAAGTGCAGTAAATGTACTCTTTTTTAATCTAGACGACTACACTTACACCTCCCATTTGATGCCTTTATTATCATTCATTCAGGGGATTTAATGTTGAATTGAAATGAAATGATTAACAATTTCCCTAATGAGACGATAACCTATCCATTTAATTCAAGTCTTCAAAATTGGACATCAAATGCCACAATTCTTAAGAGTAATCAAGTAGAAGCCGACTAAATCTTAAAGGTAGTACATTTATAGTGGTAGCCACCTTATTTTTGCTCCAGCGATCCTAGTCCTTAGTCCATACTCTGTAGCTCTAGTGATCTATGCATTCGTGCTATCAAGTCACAGATTAAAATCATGGCGGTGACTACCGAGGTCACTATTTAGTCACCTAACCACCTCTAACTTTTCTTTCACCTGTATTTATTTTATCCTATTATACGTTATGGTGAACATAAAGACAAGTTGTAATGTGAAAAGCAATAATGTCAATAAACTTGTCCAAGTTTTCAAAACTGTGTCAGTCACCTAAAGAAGAAGAAGAGTAATGATAGGTCTAAAATCACTAGCAAATTTTAGAAATATTTTTTTAAATAACGATGCAACAAAAATTTGAGTCGCCACGGACTTAAAGTTGCCCTTGTTAGATTATGTTGAATTTAAAGATGAGACAATCTTTTTTTAGCTTGATGGACATAAAGAAAAATAGCCCACATGGGGATAAAAGACACAAAGATTGCATACCAAAAGGGAAAAGTAGAGAAGTTAATTAGTAATGATAGGTTTAAATCACTAGAAAATTTCAGATGTTCACTTGTAAATATATTTAAAGATGTTGGTCGAGCTCCAAACTGTAGGACCTATATATTCAAGCCATTAGATCCTCTGTATTTTAGTAAACAAGAGTTTTAACCTTCGTTTATCCAACAATCGTAAGTTTTTGGGTTTTGCTTGATAATATGTCTGCTAATTAATTCAATTCCTTTTCCATTTAGTAATTATATGTGCTTAATGAACTTGAGAAAAGAAATTCCATGTTTGACATTATATTCAGCCTGTGTTAATTCTTCGTTCATTCTCATTATATTGTGTAGAAGATATGAGGAACTTGTTTTGCATTTTTCCCTTAGTACATCACTCTGTAGTGATAAGTGCAATTTTTTAATGGGGACTTTTAAGCATTCAAAACCTTTATAGCTATTTTTGATGGTTGAAATTACTTCCTCATCATTACTTCAAAAGGTGTTTGCATCAAAATGTAATTTATAGAACTTGACAAAGGTTTAATTGAATTCAAAAAGGTTTAAACTAAACCTGTCTACTCAATTTTTCAACATTAATGTGTTATAATATAGGTTTAATTCTTGTTTCTGAAAGGTTTGCGTTTTCTAAAAATTTCCTTCCTTTTTGCTTTGAAAAACTTCTTTTGTTTCTTCCCACAAAAGTCGTGGAGATAAGAACTGGAGAAAATTTTAACATGAAAATATTTTTAATGTATTGCTCTTTTTTTGCAATTGTTTTCTAATGTTTTTCCCTATGTGGATGGTTTCTGACTTTACCTTGTTTTACGTCTCGTTTTCAAATTGCTTTCTTTTATGTAGGTGTTGTTGTTGTTTGTCCTTGCTTTTGCTTTATGCTACTAAGGTATGTTTTACTTTTCCTTAATAAAATATTATATCAAATTTTACTTTATCTATTTGGTGCTTCGACATTTTCGGATGAGGTTTTGATATGTTAGTTTTTTCTTCAATTTTTCCAAATGTCCTTCAACACTTTCAAAAAATAAAGTTAACTTATATATAACTCTATAAGTAGTAGACATAAATTAGAATTAAAAAAAATATTAATTTAATAGTACTTAATTATATATATATATATATATATATAAACGAGTGAGAAGTTCTCAAGGAAATGATTCTTAATTTTTTGATTAATAATTTCTGGATACTACTAATATTGTAATAGTTAGTTAGATTTTAATGATGATAATAGATATAGTATATTTTATAAATACCAACGATGTAATATTGTTTTTTAAATATTAATTTATATTCAATTTAAAATAACTATTTTTTAAATTCATTCACTATCATCGTAATACATTTTTTCATTCCTAAAATATATATAGATAATATCACATATGCATATATTTATTTTAAGAATCTAAACAAGTTATAATGTAAAATATTTTAAAATATAAGGTTGAATCGTCGTACATTATAAAAACATCTATTATTTTATTAAAAATTAAAATATTTCTCAAAAATTAAACTAAGATATAAAGTCTTTTAAATAGACAAGAAATTTACCGTATCTAGTAAATATATAATTTTATAATAAAGTTATTACAAACAATTCTCAAAATGTATTTTTTTTAAATGACATTTATAAAAAGTGAAAAGTTTGATTTTTATTTGAAAGAGTGTAAATTTTAAATTATTGTTATGATTTTATATCATATTTATAATTTGATAATAATTTGGTTATTTGATAATTTAATTATATTTTGTTAAAAATTATGAACAGTTAGTTCCAATGACTTTTTAATTGGTGTCATGAGAGACTTTGGTAAATTGAAGTCATATAAACTTATCAATCCGTTATACATATGATATTTTAGTATCAAAATTATTAGTTTCATTTGAACTTAAAATTTATATTCATTTTAATAACTAGTTTGCGTAAATTTTCATTATATATTATAATTTACCAACATAATATAAAATTATTTTAAACTTAATTATCATTAACTACTTTAATTTATTTGCAAAATATCGTTATTTAATATAGAATTAAATAGGACACATATCAAATAAGATTATTTTATAATTATACAATCAAGAACAACGATTACATGTTAATAATTTTATCTAATTGTATCAATTTATGCCTCTATTTTTCCATTATTTTCTGCAAGATCTTCTTAGCATGTATGGTTGTTGGTTGTTTTTCCCTTCGTTCTAACTTTTTCTGCTTTCAAAGATGGATATAAATGCCAAAAGGCGTAAAAAGTATACTGAAATGCCAGAAAACAAAAAACATAAGCTGCTATAATAGCGTCGAAAAGCTTATGCTACAAAAAGGAGGAATGCTACATCTTTTTTTAGTCCTACAAATAAGAGGTGTAAAATTGATTTGTTTAAGATGATAGATGATTTTGATAGTTCTGAGTTGTCCATAGGAGAACATCAACGTCAACCAGTTGGTGGTCAGCCTGTTTATTCTACCATTGATAGCGTAACTGTAGATAGTCAACTTTTTGTTCATCCATCCAATAGTCAACTAGCACAAAATCCATCTATAGATTTTAGCATGCATCATTTCAATGCGAATCACTCCTCTCTCCGGCTTAGGGAAGTTGTTAGTAGAGAATCAACAGTTGAAATTTCTAATAATATATATCATAATTTAGCTATAAATGCCAAGAGGCATAAAAACTATGCTGAAATGCCATAAAATGAAAAATGTGAGCTCCTACAATAGTGCTGAGAAGCTTATACTAAAAAAAATCAATGTCAACCAATTGGGATTGCTATCATCTGATTCTTATATAGAACAAACTTTAGAGGAGGCTATTTTATTTCAGATGCCAGCTTCACTTAGACTTTTATTTGCTTCGCTTCTATTTTATTGTTGAGCAACGAATCCTAAGTAACTTTGGGAAATATTCAAAGACTATCTTTGTTATGATTACCAGCATGCTTCCTCCTATAATGCATGTACATCCGAGGACGTTACAAGGATGACCCTCCAAGATATTAATAAATCCCTAGAACAAATGAGGAAGAGCTTGAGTGATTATCATTTTATTCAATATGATTTTGCAGTTGATTATCATGAGCATCTCACTAGAGAAATACAAAGTGATAAATGTAACACCCCCACTGCTATAAGGTGCATACTGGAACATCTTTATGACATTCTAGTACATGCCCTATAACAACGGCGTGTTAACTATCACACTTTCACTTTATCACATAGTAATTTATCCTACTTAATCATGGCATCTACTATCTTACAAGAAAGTCACCAAATTTTTAAAACAAATTTTCTCTTTTCATTTCATAAATTTGAATGTACATACATTATAGCTTTCAAAAATCTATACATGTATATCATCATAACCTAATGCAAAATATACTACATGAAAAAGGAAATACAAAAGATCTAAGTAAATCCTTTAGTCCAGCTGACCGATCTTTGAGCCATATCTTCTTCACAAAAGTACAAGAATTAAGATTCTTGTACGGTCTCTCAGTAGCTAGAATCCTCTCTCGGTCCTAAAATGTCAAGCAATTTTGGGTGAATTTTACGAATTCAGATGAGGTAACCATCATCGATGGTTCACTCAATTCATGCAACATATCATTTCACATAATAGATAATTCACATCATTGCATTTTTTGACATATCCATATAATATCACATATCACATTCTTATTTAAGAGTTAGACAATTGCATTTCAACCAATCAAACATACTTAATACAATTTGTATGGAATACATATGTGACTCTTTTCTAATTATTACGTTGTTGTGACCGAGTGCCTAAACTGTCCTGTATCCATTGTGGATCCTAGGCTTATTGATACTGTCCCTTATCTGTTGGGGATACAGGGCTCATTATACATCGTGAGCCTTTGGCTTTTAATCACATTCAAAGCTTTGAGCTCGTTTTCGGTGGCTACTCAGGTCACAACTCTCATTATCTGATCATGCATTCATATATGGAATGCATCTCATAATCAATCTCTCAATTTAAAAAACAATTAGTTCTTCCCATTCACATACAAGTAGCACTTCAATATCTCATCTATACATCACAATCATCGAACCTTCGTGTCTGGCTTTCAGTACACAACATTACACATTCATAGGATAAGTTAAAACAGAATTTAACACAACAATAATTGAGTGAGACCATCTAAGTTACTCACCACTTGCTTCCAAAGCTATTGCCTTGAAGTTCCAACAACATCTAGCTGTTGACGTTCCAATTGTTCCTCTAAAACAAGCAATATACATACTTCACACTATAGCACAATTATAAGTATTTATTTATGCACATGTATGTATATAAAATATGTACAATGCATGTTCATGACAATCCCAGGTATCTTTCCATTATTCATATCACTTAATCATACATATTTCCAACTCATATAAGTATCATTTATACTTATGGTTTATGCCTCAATAAAACCATAAAAATCAAAATTTATAACTCATTTCTTCAATTCAGATTTTTCCTAAGACACACTTTTGAGTCAACTTTCCAAATTCTTTTTGACCAAGAAAGTGAAGTCATTTGAGGATACTTTCTTATATAAAATTGTTCTTCTATCTCTTGAGTTTCTAATGACACCAAGATCATTTGCTTTGGTTTAGTATCCTATGAGTTATGTTCAAAATACCATAGACTATGTATAATTGAACTTTTGGCCAGTTCACGATCATACCCTCAAATAGTACAAATCATAACTTTCAACTTAGATATCAAAAAATTACAAACTTAGTACCAATTGAAAGATAAGAGAATGAACTACAAATTTTGTGACGACACCTTTATCTGATTCAGCCTATATCGATTCAGTTTTTTATGAAAGCATCAAAACATAATTTTTGTCTCGGTTAGTACCATAACCTTCAATCCAGACTCAATTTTGCGCCAAAATTTTAAAGTCTTAGATATAGAATTAAAATTAGACTTCTTCAAAAAAGTTATAGAATTATGTCTCTAGTTTAATCTGAATTAAGAATCACCTCATTTGGACATCTACGATGCAAGATATCATCAAAAAACTAACACATGTTTGGAAGGCATCTCCCTCATATCACCTTTAGGGTAACGCGTTGCAATCATGACTTCTGCGGTCGCCCATGCAGAGTCGCAATCACAACCTATTTCTGGCCGACGCACTCCTCCTTCTGTCTTCTATTTTTTCCAAACTTCACTTCCATTTTACACCTAGAAAATGAGGTTTTCTTGGCAAAGTCTTCTTCTAAACAATTGTTCATCTATGTCTTAAGATTCTAAAGAAATTAAGTTCATACAATTTGGCTCAGTATTCTGAAAGTTATACACAATTTACTCCATACTATTCAAAAATAGAGACAAAAGCTGAAACTCAACTTCAAGATAATTTTTAGAACTCTTAGAGACAAAATTCAAACTCGATTTCGTCATGAAAACTGTATTCATTCATCTTTAGTTTAATATAAATCAACAATAATCCTATTTCAATATCTGTAGATTAAGATATGTCAAAAAAATTGACGCATGTTCAGTTGAACCACTACATCTAACACATTTCCAGCACACTTCCTCATCAATCTCTTCCTAATTCATCT
>JANZXP010000194.1:24757439-24777888 GCA_027576715.1 Erythroxylum flavicans | reverse complement strand
CTACTATGCATGTGCATATGTGAATGCATGCATATGTCACTATTCACTTATACACTAGGTGAGGGGATGTTACACTTATACTTTTATTTATTCGATTTATTTATATAATTTTTAGTTACCGGTCAAGAATACTGCACAGATGGCCCTGTTTTTGCTAGAAAGTATTATTATTATAGGCTCAAAATAAGAGAACATGATGAATCGATGTTGCTTCATAGCTTAAGGCTACTTCAGCAATTTGTTATAGGTGCTTATATAAAGATTGAAGCATCAAGGTTTGATTTCCATAGGAAGAGACAAAATGAGATAAGGACAAAGATATTACAGGGTGTTTTGGACAGCATTGCCATTGGTCAGACTGGAGGTTATCAAGTTGGTCGTCGAGTTGTGCCCTCGGCTTCGTTTGTCAGTGGTCTAAGTAACATGAAAAGTTGTTATCTTAATGCGATGACCTCAGAAATATGATAAACTTGACATTTTCCTCACCATTACTTGTAACCCAATGTGGAAGGAGATTCAGGATAACCTTAAGTTTCATAAAAAGCCACTAGATAGGCCTGATTTATTGGCTAGAATTTTTAGAGCTAAATTTGAAATCTTTAAAAATGAGGTAATCAAGAAACAGATCTTTGGAGAGGTTGCCACATATGTTTATGTTGTTAAGTTTCAAAAGCGTGGTTTCACTTATGCTCATTTGTTGTTGATACTTAAGCCACATTCTAAATTGCTCAATCTAAAATCTTATGATCAAATCATATCTTCTGAAATACTAGATCCTGTTAAAAATTTGCAGTTATATTCTCTTTTCATTAAGAATATGATCCATAATCCTTGTGGTAATATAAATAAAGACAGCCCTTGCATAAGAAATAGTGTGTGCAAGAACCATTATCAAAAATTTTGCTCCTTTAACTGTCCATGGTGAGGACAATTATGCATGTTATAGAAGGAGAGATGATGGCCGAAAAGTAAAGATTTGTAGGTATGAGGTAGATAATAGGTGGGTGGTTCCTCATAGTCCATATCTTTTGCTCCTTAATGATTGCCACATAAATGTTGAAATCTGTTCTACTGTTAAGCTTGTTAAGTACTTATATAAATATGTCTTCAAGGGCATGATCTTGTAAATTTTAGTGTTGTTGATCAGGAGACCACTACTGATATTGGTGAAATTAGTAATTTCCAACAAGGTCGTTAGATTTCGTCTCCTAAAGCTTTTTGGCATATATATGAGTTTCGTCTAGCAGAGATTAGTCCATCGATTTATGTACTTCAGGTCCATCTTCCTGATCAATAATCTATCTCCTTTGATAGAAATTCAGATTTGTTCTATTTGTTAAGAAAAATTGACTTTTCAAAAACAGTGTTAACTAAATTTTTCAAAATGAATTTGACAAATAAAAAAGCTGAGGAGATGAAATGTTTGTATAAAGATTTTTTTTGGAACATTTTGTTTAGACCCCAAAAACAAGAACATGGTCACAAAGGAGTCGAAAGAAAGTTATAGGAAGGTTGGTTACTGTTGACCCTAAATAAGGAGAGAGATATTACCTAAGGTTATTACTTATGCATGTTAGATGACCAACATCATTTGATCACGTATTGACTGTTGATGGTGAAAAAACAAGTTGTTTTAGGGAGGCTACACTAAAATTAGGATTGCTGCATCTAATTCTTATATAGAACAAACTTTAGAAGAGGCTGTTTTATTTCAGATGCCAAATTCGCTTAGACTTTTATTTGCTACGCTCATGTTTTATTGTTCTCAAATGAATGCTAAGCAAATTTAGGAAACATTCAAAGACTATCTTTGTTCTTATTACCAGCATGCTTCCTCCGGTAATGTATGTACATCGCAGGACGTTACAAAGATGACCATCCAGGATATTAATAGATCCCTATAACAAATGGGGAAGAGCTTGAGTGATTATCATTTTATTGAATATAATTTTGCAGTTGATTATTTTGAGCATCAAACTAGAGAAATATAAAGTGAGAAAAATATACACATTGATCTAGAAGATTTGTTATTACATTCAAGGTTGAATAGGAAACATAAATACATATTTGATTTGGTTTTAGATTTAGTTTTTGGTTCAAATGGTAGAAACTTTTTTATTGATGGTCCAGGTGGAAACAAGAAGACTTTCTTATACAGAGTGCTTCTTGCAATTTTACGATCACAGGGTCATGTTGCAATTATTGTTCCAACATCAGGTGTTGCAACATGGGTCCTTCCAAGTGGTAGGACAACACACTCAAGATTTAAGATCCCACTTGATTTTTAAAAGAAGAAAATTTGTCAGTTAAGTAAGCAGAGAAATATTGCAAAGCTGATATTTGAATCCAGTCTCATCTTATAGGATGAGGCTTCAATAGCAAAATGAGAAGCCATTGAAGCACTTGATGATTTGCTCTAAGATATCATGGAGTCCAATAAACCTTTTGGAGGAAAGATTGTCATTTTTGGCAGTGATTTTCGTCAAACTTTACCCGTTATAGAGCAGGCCACAAAAGAATAGTTAATTGATTCAAGTCTTGTAAATTCGCATCTCTAACCATACATGCGTAAATTATCTTTAACAATAAATATGAGAGCTAAATGAAATCCAGCTTTTTGCAATTTCTTATTAAGGATAGGAGAAGGTATAGAACTTGTTGATGAGCAAGATCAGATTTACTTACCCGAACAACTGGTTATTCCTTATCATATCAAGGATTAATCTTTGAACAGGTTATATCTTTTATATCTTATCGTTTATTTTCCATTTTATTGTTTGTTTACAATTTTTTAAAATGACTTTCTAATGCATGGTTGACTTCACCAAGTTAGTTGAAAATGTCTTCCCTGACTTAAGCATATATTCATCTGATCCATATCGGATGATAAATAGATGTGTACTCTGTCCAACAAACAGTTATGTTAATGAAATTAATGACATGATGATCAATAAATTGTCTGGAAATCTAGATTCTTCTATAAGTTTTGACAGAACAGTTGACTGAAGACATCAAGCAGATTATGAGAAATTTCTCAATTCTCTGAATTCTAAAGATCTACCTCCTCACAGATTATTACTGACAGACGGCTATCCAATCATGCTCCTAAGAAATTTGAATCCAACAGAGGGTTTGTGCAATGGCATAAGATTGATATGTAGACAATTAAAAGAGCACACAATTTCAACATAAATTGTTTTTGAACCTCATATGTGTAACAATGAAAAGAATGGGATACCTTTTTGTAAGAACACAACTCCCTGTTCATTTGTATTTCAGTGTCATACGCTTGATTATGTAGGAATTTTTCTTCGTTAGCCCGTATTTTCACATAGACAATTGTATGTTGCTTTGTCAAGAGCTAGAACTCCTGAATCGGTTAAAGTTCTAATTATTCCATGCACTTTTGAGTCTTCAAAATTTTATCACAAAACAAGGAATATTGTATTCTATGAAATTTTCCAGTTGCCTAAATTATAACATAAAAAATAAGCAAAAGGTATATTGATTGTTTTGTTCAAGCGTATTTAGTTTCATTCTATTTAGAAAATTATGCAAATATTTTCTTAACCACTTTTTTAGAAAGGAGAAACGTTTATTGAAAGGATATTTTACATGGTGTTGAAGAATGGTCATGCAAAATTACTATCCAAGAAAAACAGCAAATTGTTGCGTCACCTAACAAGCCATCCAAGAGACAAAATTTTATCTTTTTTGATTAAGATCTATAACAATTATACTTTCTTTATTCAAAATTTTACTTTTTCCATTAACGTTATTATTAACTCTATATTTAGAAAATAATAGTTGACCTGGCTATCAAATTGGAATTTCTATAAATCTTTTTACAGCAGTACTAAATTCATGAAATATTCAAGTTTTTTTTATTGCTATACCTTTTTTTAATGAAATGTCTTTACCATTTTTAGGTAAAGATTTGAGTATTTCAATGCATCGAAATTTCAATTTGTTACTTTTCTCTGTCACTAGAGTAATTTAGCTTTTTTTGTATTATGTTTTTTTTAACAAGGATCACACATTGAAGTTATCATATTTAACAATGGTATCCAGAGAATGAGCCCCATTTTGCAGCCCTATAAAAAAATATCATTTCTAATGTCATTGTCAAGCCAATTCCACCTCAGTTCCAAGTTGAAGACTTGAAAGTTCAATGGATCATTGCAAGTCGCACTGTTGTCGAGCCTATAACTAATGACGACAACATCCTACCTAGCAAATTCAGCTATACATCCTTTGCGAATCTTATTAAGTACATTAATAACAAGGAAAAATCAGTCGGTTATATGATTTATCTATTTCTCTCATCAACTTTTTATTTTTTTCCATTACATCTTAATCAATTATTGTGATATATATTTTGGTACTTATCCTTAACATATGATAGATATTTTGGTTGTTGTGAGGCAAATAAAAAAAGATGGCAAAGTTTCAACTGTCCAAAAATTTGTTCTTGCCAACAAATAGTATGTTGTATTCCCTATTATTCTCTGCAACTAATGAACTATTATAACATTTGATTCTTTTGACAATTTTCGTTTTTATATTAGACAAAAAACCATTATACTGTCAATGTGGGACACTTTGGTTGCAAATAAAGGCCAACAAATTATACAGGCCTTGTATACTTATACAGTGGTTGTGTGTCGTAGGCTAAAAATTCATTTTTATAATGGTAATTCTGTTTTCATTTTCATCATACTATTATTATTTTTATATTTATCCTTGTATTTTCTATTTTAGCTTACCATTTAAGAATTTTAGGTGTTGTATTATCCACAATGGTTGATTATGCAATTCTTATTGATCTGTCAATACAAAAAGCTACAGATTTTAAAATTGGTACTTTCATATATCCCATCTTTACTCTTGCAAAAAATAAACTTTTTAACACATTTTTAGATGTTTTATGCTTACACTTATAGTTACCAATTTTTCGGGGCGCAGCAAAATAACAAGTAGCTATAAGACCTTGTTACCCAATGGGCTTACCTCAAATATATTCCTGATGTATCATTTAGATCAAATCAAAAAATTTCAAAGATCATTTTCTTAAAGTCCATTGACAAGATACATACATTTTATATTCTACTATAAACTTTCTTTCTCATATATTAGCTATCTAATTTGAATATTCCTAACGAACATTTACTTGTATCTTTCTAGATAGTATGAATTAAAGTTCGTATTTCCTTTCAACACATTATGCAAAAATATTGGTATATGAGTTGCAAAAAATTTTTTCGCTCAACCACAACTACAAATGGGGTTACATTTACATGTAATTCTTGCAAAAAAAAAACATCCAGTTGAACCCAAGCATTTCTTCCTTTTTCCTTTTCAATTTTTTTTGCCTTTTTTAATAATAAAGGATGAACAAACCCCTTATGTCATGAATCAAGTTCTTTTTGTGTCCTCTTTAAAACATATCCTGATGTGATTTTAACATATACCTAGGATACTTGTATGTTAACTTATGTTTAAGATCGTTCATATCAATTCTAAATGCAATTTTTTGATATTCTTTATTTATTCAAATGTACATTTTCTCATTCACTTTCCTTTGTAAATGTAGAAGTCGATATGATGTTGATTTAACTGACAGCACCGAAACCGTCACAACATCCATTTTTGATGAACTTGTTGAAAATCTCTTGAACTTCAGTGCAGTTGAAACTATGCAGTATTACAATTAGGTTATATTTTTATACTTATTACAAATAAAATTCATTTGATTATTTTTTATGCCATTTCTATTATATGACTAATGATTCACATTTTTCTCTTTAGTAAAAAGAGTATTGAACTTCCTCTTGATAAGGTCCATGCTGAACTGAAAGTAAAAACGTTTCTCGTTCATATCAAACCTGTTCGCATGCAACCATTAGATAGAAGATAACACTTCACTGTTATCTATTACCGCCAAATTGATGATGCTGAATTAGAGGGAGGCTCAACTTTAAGCGAAAAAGGAGATAATAGTAATGCTGAAATGGAACCTAAAACTATTTCAGGTACTTATCATTATTTATTCAAACATTTTTTTTCGTATTTATATTCATCAAACTATTTCAATTCTCCTTTTTTTCACCCCTCACATATCAAATGAACCGTGTATTAATAATGAACCAGAATTGCTGATAACTTTCAATTTTCTTGGTGATGGTTGCACCAAAAAGCACAATCATGAATTCTAAACACACTTCGCAATAGCTAAGTCTATACCTTTTATTAAAGATTCATTATTACTAGCATTTTACATCTCACCCTTCAAACTACTTCGTAATGTTTACATTTTATAACTTGAGCTTTAATCCATTTACATCTATTCAATTTTTTCCTGATACTCTTACCAGTTTTTATATAACTATATTTTAAGATACACCAATTCAGCTTTGCGATCACTTTCATGTCTTATTAGTTCCTACGCATGATTGGTATTACTGTCTATCATTTATTCTATTTATTATGTTTTTTCTCATGAACATCAATCATTTGAAAGTTGCATATTACATTAGTTGGCCTATCAAGAACTATTCAGTCATTCACTGTCAATAAATTACCACATCTATTGTTAATTAATATTAAACATTTTCAAACAATTTTAATTCCACTAAAATCTTTATTGTTATTATTTATTTGTTCAACATTCTTATAAAGAAGTTGATCTTTACTTTTATACTCTGTCACTAATATACTTTGATTTTTTATATTTTCAGAAGACATTCTTGTTTCTTCTGTAAGAGTTAGACAATGTTTTGCCAAAAGATTCGAAGAAACTGAACTACAACCGAAGTCGATATCAAATGTTCCTGTTGATGACCTCAATAAAAGCCTAGATTATCATGAACTTTTTTCACAATATTTTCACTTCACATATTAAAGGGGCAATTGAAAGCCTAAGTACGGATGTACTTACCACACAGACAAAGGGAGATAAAGCAATTGCAAGTTTACTTCTTGAAAAATACTGTAAAATGACAAAACAGTTAAAACTCGCTATGGGGAAATTAGAAAACGTCCAGGTATGAGTTGTACATGCATTTGAATGCTTGAGGAAAATAACTTCATTGTTCAGGCCACTTTATCAGCATTTTCAAGTAACTTTTACGAAATGTCTTCACTAAAATGAACATGCATGCTAGTGGATTGAATTATTCATAATTTGCTCTAGATAACCAACAAGAATTCAGTAGATATTGTTCCTATATTTCCCATAGCAGAGGAATTAGCAGGCTAAATTTACTTCACATTATCTAATGAATCACTATATTGTTTGTTTATACAAGATTAACTCTCTTAGCTATGCTATGTGAAATGGACAAGGATCTGGTTTATGTTATTGAATTTTCTCAACTTGTAATGAACTCGTGGTTCGCTGTGATTTTGTCTGTCTAAAATGAATAGAGAGGTGGGGAAGAGAAAGAGAGAGATTTTTAGAATCAACAAAGAATATTTAGAGAAAGAGTTTTTAACTAATTTCTTATTTTACATGACATTCTAGCCGTCAACGTAATGTTAAATACACGTTATTGAAGAACTATAATATTTGCTAGTGTAGAATTACATCCATTGGTTTATTATTTAATGACGTGTTTCTTGTATAACTGTCAATGCTGTTGTAATATTAGCTACTTAACTATTTCCCGCGTTCCTCAGTGAACTATGTTTCTCTTTTGTTATATTTTGTATTATTGATCACTTGTTCTTAGTCTGTTTGCTCAACTAGTTATTTTTGCTCAAATAGTAATTTCTTTTTAATTCATATATTGTTGATTGTTGTTATACATCAGTTAAAATTTTTTTAAAAATTTCATTGATTTATTTTAATTAATATCAAAATTTGCAGTTATTATGTTCTTTATTAAAATATTATAACGAATTTTATTTTATACATTTCGAATTTTTACCATCAAATTCTAACTTTAACAATAATCAATCACATATTTTAACCTTTCGTGACAAAACCTATACATACGTGCTCTTTAATTTTCAAAATTAACCGGTTATTATATATTTCTTTTTTTTTTTTTGGGTTTCTCACAGGGTGTTTTAGACGAGACCCAACTATAATAAAAGGCACCTTTAAGCATTTCTATCTCTCCGCTGCGCAACCTGATTTGCGGATAAAGAAAGACCATGTTGAATAAATTGTGAAACGACATTAGTTTGCAAGAGGATACTAAATTATCCACCGGTCTGTGCTGAGAACAGTAATGGAGTGACCGTGCGAGAGCACTCTGTTCGGCCAACGCTCCGTTAATGGAGTTTACTCTAAACCTCACTCTTAGTCTTCCCATAGACAGTTTGATTAAGTTTCACACTTTTAGAACCTCATGTCTGTTCCGATGTTGGTCGTCCTCGACACAACCTCTGGGGAAAAGTTTCCAATTTCGCAGAAATAGGAAACACAGCGTTTCGTTGTGTAGTGAGCGAAACTTATGGATTAGCGAGCAGGAATTCGATGATGAATACTTGGAAGATGACGAAGAAGAAGAAATGGGCTTAAGAGGAAATGATGAGTCTAGTTTTCTTTCACTGAGTATGAAGCCTGATAGGAACATGGCAGTTCTCGATGATTATGAAATGGAGGAACTTGATTTTTCTACTGATCCCAGTCACAAAAGCGGTTGGTTACCCTTCTTCAATTTTGTTCCCTTTCTATCTGCTTTTGCATTTGCGATTGGATTTTAAGAAGATAAATGGAAAAATATTGTTATTTTTGAGTGGTTAAAGAAGTGCAGGATATGTGGCGGTTCTTGGGAAGCCGAATGTTGGGAAGAGTACGCTTTCTAATCAAATGATTGGACAGAAGTTATCGATTGTTACGGATAAACCTCAGACTACCAGACATCGTATACTTGGTATATGTTCTGGCTCAGATTACCAGGTTTGCAATTCCTTTCTTTTCTTGTTAGTTTCTGTTTTTCCACTTTAGATACCTATCGACAAAATAATTTTTTGAAACCCACGTACTCAGAAATGGTATTGCAAGGCATTATTATACCCTTTTGTATGAATGAGCTTAAGAGTTGATTTTTGTACTTGGGTCAATTCTGCACAGACTGATGCTTAAGCCATCTGACTGTAACTTGCAGACAATGGTAATCACTCTGTTATTACTTTGGGAAATGGGAATTGGTGACCTTTAACTTATTATGCCTAGTTCTTTTCCATGACTGGGAATTAGAAGCTTTGAGGCGACATTTTTATAATGCTTCTACTCTCAATATAAATGTATGTGCATGTCTTGCCCTAAGTCTCTGTCTGCATCTTTATCCAAATTTATCCTTCAACTTTGAGATCCTTGATGGCATTTATTTGATATGAAGATTTGGTTTCAGGTGATACTTTATGATACTCCTGGTGTCATTGAGAAGAAAATGCATAAGTTGGATTCTATGATGATGAAGAACGTTAGGAGTGCTGCCGTTGATGCTGATTGTGTCCTAATTATTGTTGATGCATGCAAACCCCCACAAAAGGTTTTTTTCTATATTACTGGAGTTCTTTTGCTTCATTTCTTTTAGTTAATCGTTCTTGATTCTAGATTGATGAAGTGTTGGAGGAAGGTGGTGGAAATATAAACGGGAAGCTGCCCACCTTGCTGGTACTGAATAAGAAAGATCTGATTAAACCTGGTGAAATTGCAAAGAAACTTGAGGTCAGAACTTGTTCAACCTATGTTTTCATTTGTGAGTTCTGGTCTTCTAAAGTTATGTTGTCAGTCCTCGAAGACGATAGCTTAGATCTAATACATTCTTCATAACTTTGAAATCTTGATATATGAAACCTTCTTTTTAGTGGTATGAGAAGTTTACAGAGGTTGATGAGGTCATACCTGTGAGTGCAAAATATGGTCACGGGGTGGAAGATGTCAAGGAATGGATACTTTCAAAGCTCCCCTTCGGGCCAGCATATTACTCAAAGGTACTTAAATAATTGATTTTCATGTTTTACTTTTGGGTCAAATATTTCATGGCTTCTCTAACAATATACACCTCTACTTTTTGGTGTCAATGGTCAATGGTTATCGTTGTTATCACATCAGTGCTCAATATATTATCATGCATTTAGAAACAGTGTATAAATGAACTGTGATGAACGTTGAATCTGTAACCTATACATCCCTTTGAAGTATTTTAACTTCGTCAAGCTCATTCTGCCAGTGTTCTATCATTTTTCACGTCCTATTTTGTGTATCATTTTTCATCCTGCAAGTCAGACCAATTATCTATGTCAATAGTTTTCAGTGGATATAGTAGGAGTTGAGTGTTTGTGCAAGTAAATGATTAGGCTGCTGTTGCTTACAAGTTGCCAGGATATTGTTAGTGAGCATCCAGAAAGGTTTTTTGTAGCTGAAATTGTA
This sequence comes from Erythroxylum flavicans, assembly GCA_027576715.1. Lineage (NCBI taxonomy): Eukaryota > Viridiplantae > Streptophyta > Magnoliopsida > Malpighiales > Erythroxylaceae > Erythroxylum > Erythroxylum flavicans. The sequence goes on along the minus strand of JANZXP010000194.1, from coordinate 24,767,501 downwards.
AGAGAAAAGATCTTCATGCAATTTCGCAATGAAGTCCCTTATGCTTGTCAGGTATAAGTGATGTCTAAAATTGGCTTGTATTTTCAGAGTACTATTAGAACATCCAAGAAATTGCCTTGAGTTGATGTCTAGCTAGAAACATTGTTTTCCATATGAATCCTGTAGGTCAATGTTGTAAACTACAAAGCTCGGCCTACAGCAAAAGATTTCATACAAGTCGAGATTGTTGTTGAGAAAAACTCTCAGAAGATCATCCTCATTGGACGAGTAAGTAAAAATTCTTATGTAATGCAGTAAGTAACAATATTATTTGTAATATACCTCAAAATGCTGATATCAAGTGAATCTTAAACTACAATGTGATCTTTCGTATATTTTTTGATTAAGTCTACTATGCTTGTGTGATAGAAGGAGAAAGATCTTCAGTATGTTGAATTTCAGTTTGACATTGTAACAAGATGCGCTTGATCACTGCAGGAAGGGAAGGCTTTAAAATTACTTGCTACAGCTGCTAGGCTTGATATTGAAGATTTCTTGCAAAAGAAAGTGTATCTTGAGGTAACTGAAAGCAAACCCGATTATTGAGCCGATTGCATCAGTTTTGGGGTCTACATCTTTTACCAATATAGTTCGTTCTTTAATCTTGCAATATCTGTTAAGCCACCGAAACTCATCCTTCAAGCAGATAGAAGTGAAAGTGAAAGAGAACTGGCGTCAAGACGAAGGACTTCTGAAGCACTACGGCTATGGAGGACAGATTAGAGTATTGTGACAATTGGACATGTATCAAGGATGGCAATGGTAACATGTCAATTTGCGATACACTTTGGATGCTTCATTTCTCTTTTCCTTTTACGTAACAAGAGTTGACCGTAGTTCCATACGGCAAGTATTTTGTATCAGTCATTAGTTTATGTACCACACAAGACTCCCTGGAGTTGTGGCCTGTTATGCGTGCTTCGTACTTGTATTTGAGCTATTAGGTTTTATTAGAAGTTTGTCAGTTAATCCATCTTCTTGAATCAGATTAAAGCTTGAAGTTTACTGGGCATTTGGTTTGAGCACGGATTGGCTATAGATATGGGTATAATAATAGAAGGAGATAAGGATGGGTATGAAAAATAAAAAAATAATGTTTGGTTTGTAACTTAGGTTTCCTTCGTTGATGAGACGCGATAAGGTAGGATGAGAAATTGTAAGAAATTGAGAAGCGATAAGGAAATAAAGAAGATGGTATGACAAAGGTTGGGGATAAAAGAGTAAAAAATAAACGTGATAAAAATTTAGATTGAAATAAAAACTCGATACTTATCTCCCTTGGTGGGTTTAGTAGATTCACAACTTAAATGAAATAAATCTATTCTCTTAGAATTGAAAATCCTAAAATAAGCACTTTTTTTTACAATTATTTCATTCCTTCGTTCTCAAACCTTCAAACGAAATGCTCCATTAATATTATAAAATGCTCCATTAATATTATAACATTGCTTCGCAGAATCCTATAACTAAGATGGGATTGACTTGAAGTGGAAAAGAATTTGATAAGATTGTCTTTTAATTTAGTTGGAGCAACAGACGCATCAAATAAGTAGCAGAGTTAATAAAACTTCAATTTAGTTGAAATTTCATTAGAATTTATTTTCAGATTTTGTAACAAATAAGGTTTTTATTTGATAATTAGTTGATTGTATTTAATTGTTAGCTAATAGTTTATTATGTCAGCTGATTTGACCAACATATTGTATTAACTGTTTGTTAGAAATGTTTGGTAAAATTAGCTGTTTAGTATTAATTATTTGTGTGTAACGTGACTTATGAGGACATGATTTTAAAAATAATTATAAATATATAAATATTATAATAAAATTTGTGAAATTAGGACTATATTAATTAAAAATATAATTAATCTATTTTCAATGTAGTGTAATCTAAATTCTAATATTTAATACATCTATAATAGTTTGTTAAGATACATAATCAAGTGTATACTATTTTCTTCATTTTTAAAAGAATAACATATCTCCTATGATTGATTGGATATATACAAAATAACTATTAGTATATATTGTAATTTATATTCATCTTGGATTTTTGATAGATAAATCAATTATGTATTATAATTTTAGAATTGAACAAAATTTTTATTAAAATATTTGAACCAATCACATTGTTTATTTATATGTTAAAAATGATCCTAAAGCATCATTTTATTTTTAATTAAATTATTCTTATTTATCAAATTCCCATTTATCTAGTTTTTTTTCTAATTTAGATGGATGATTTACTTAATTTGAAACTTTTTAATTTACATTTTTTATCAATTCAAAAGTCACATGATTTTTTTTAATTATTTAATTTTCAATTTAAAGGTTGCTTACTTTTTATGGATTTGTTAGTTAAAAATTTATAATGAAGATTGTCAATCATTTCATATAAAATGGCACTTGATCATACAATATTAAATATATAAAGGTAAATAACTTGTTCAAATTTAAGAGATTTAATTTTTTAAAAATTCGAGATAAATGCAATCTAAAATTTGATATATCATATCTTACAATCATATGAATAAGATTTTACAATATCTCAGCTATTGAGTTTTTCCAATGATTAAAACTCCAACATGTCCCTCAAATAAAACAAAACTCAAACAAAACAAAACAATAAACTGATGTACATGTTCTCTCTTACGAAGGTCAGAAAATTTCAACTATACGTAACTTTCTCTTTCGTCAATCATACGTAACTTTAGAGACCATTTTTATATCTTGAACTCATAATATTCAAATCACAAAAGAATAACTATTATTATTATTACCCAAGTTTAACCGACTCAAGTTAGGTGACAACAAAGATCAGCCTATTACCAAGTTGTTGGCTAGATGAACATACCATAGAGCATAAGTAAGAAATCAATTTCATCTCAAGTACTAACACCTCAATTTATTGATAACTTCAAACATAGAACATACGATATGAACAAAAACTCCATTACAATGAACAAACAGATCTGAACAAAAACTCCATTAAAATCTGAACGCATTAGTTCAAAAGCCACAGTCCCATACAATGAGTATAAAGATCATTACATAGACCGTGAGGATCAAATAACAGCTTCAACACCTCAATGTTCTTTTGCTTTTTCGTGCACATTTGCAGATGCTCTTCACTTTCCTCTTGTCTGAAAGGATGCAAGCAATGTTTTCCACAGGATAGGCAAATGTCACCATGAATATGAGGATAACTATCTCCACGAGGACAAGTAGGACAGGGTCATCAACATCTATCATCAAAAGTGACAACCTCAAATTTTTAATTGTTTTACCAAAAGAAGAGGAAAATAAGGCTCTAAATACATTTTTTTTATAAAGGGTATCAGAATTGATCTACCCATATTTTTAATATCTCTACTGAAGGTACTCAAATTTTAGATACCCCAAGTATTCTCTAGGTATCTAAGCAACGTAAAGAATAACAAATGCACAAGATAACAATTGAAGCGAAGAAGAAAAGTAATAGTCAAAACTGTTGAAAAGAAAGGAAACAGATCAAAACTGTTGAAAAGAAAGGAAACAGAGAAGGTTATGAACAGATGGACATTGGTATTCAAACAACAGTATTAGCTCCAAATCATCTGCACTCCTAGGACACAATTTTAGAGCAATCTCTAATAGTGCCAATGCATTTTGTACTTTGCTTCCATCATCTTCACAAAGACAAACATCTACAGTAAGAAATTGACCTCTAAACAATCCTAGTCTCTAAACAAAAAGGAATGACACAATTTTTGTCTCATTGAAACGAATAGCATGATGTTAGCTCACTAGTCGTTTTGAGGTAAAAGAACAAACATATAAAAGAAAGATTGACCACACTGTGCAATCCTGATCAGACTAGGAACAAATACACCCAGCCATTGTAGTTCCTTCTTGGGCTTCAACTCCCTCAGTCACTATGAAATTACTCTGTTTTCTATGAACATAAGACAATACCTTCCATGGTTTTACCATCAAACATTCGAGATCAAATTCTTTTTATGTACAAGTTTTCGTTCTATTTAGAAAAGATCCACACAAAAAAAGAAAAAAAGAAAAAAAGGCGAAGACACCCAACAAATTACAGGTGATTCCAATCAGTGCAAATATGAAACAGAAAATTCCAAATCTTCTTCATCGTTGATGACATGGGTCCTGATAAAAGGATAGAAAGAACAAATAAAACAACTATAGAATTAGGAAACACGACACTAAGTGTCATCGATAACGATCCGGCAACCAAACCAAAGACTCAAAAAGAAAATTAAACAAACTCACTCTCAACATCCAATTCAACGGCCTTGTACTACGTTTTAAGTTCATCCAACATCTTCTTCATCGTGACGCAAAACGGGCAGTACGTCTTGCTGAGATTTGGAATCAAAACAAACCATCGAATCAATAACCAAGTTAACGACTTTGCAAGAACCAAGCATGCCTGCACAATAAACATACAATTACATGTTCAAATAGAGAGAAAGGAAGGAAAAGAGAAGAGGGTTAACCAACGACTGATTTGGTTGAGATGTGAGAGCTGTGAGAAACGCTGCAAGGTAAGAGCCAAGAAAGGAAGAAGAATCTAGAGAAAACGAGACAAGAGACGGTAGTGAGTAAGGGCAAAATCGACATTAAAGTAAAGGACTTTTAGCTGATTGCCCAAAACGCTCCATACAAGGAGCTTCTAAAAAATCAGCTGGTTGGGTTGAATCAGTCAACCCAACCAGCTTATAACCAAACAAATAAAATAGGTTTTTGATAAATTCAATCAGCTGATTTTGTTTAATCAGCCAACAAACAAACAGGACCAAAATGTCAACAAGTAACTACATAACCAAAAAAATCAAAATGTAATCAGTTCGTCAGGATACAGCCGATACAAAATTTTATAAACAACTGTTTTCATTTTAAAGACTACATCACAAATCGAAAAAGAAGCATAATCTAGCAATATGGCATTTCAGGTCTTCCATACTATGTATATGGTATATAACAACGCTAATCTAGCTGCTTTACTTCGTAGTTTAGCTCCATAGTGGTTTTTCCTGATCCATTTGAATACACTTTATAGTGTGGACATGAGGCGGGTCATACTCAACCAGTCTCGAATGGCTCTCCATACTCCACCTGTAAAAGTACATTGAAAAAAGAGGTGATTAACTGTTTCCAAGTCGTCATTACATAGACTGCAAGTATGGTCTATGTCCAAGAAGAGCAGATTATCCTTCGTTGGGAGTCTATTCTGGAAGCTTAGCCATGTAATGAATGAACATTTAGGTGGAATATATTGTTTCCAAATAAATGTCATCCAAGGTTGACTAGTATATTTGATCCTTATCAAATCACACACCTTCTGTGCAGAGAAATTGCCATTAACACATAATGATTGAAGCCTTTATTCTACCTCATTTCAGCCTCCCAACTTGTCTACCAACACATTTCGGATCTGTCCAAGTTTTTTCATGAGTGCTAAATCACAATTGTGAGGTACCCAGTCCCATACCAATGCGCCCTTTAGGTATACTTCATGAATCCATCGGATCCATAGTGAGTCCACTTTTGCATGGATGTTCCACAAAACTTTAGACAACAAGGCACAATTCCACAGCTTATTTTTTAGCCCTAAGCCTCCCTCCTCCTTCAGTACACTTATATTCTCCCAAGCTAACTGAAAATGTTTACCACCATAGGAAAAATCTGCATATGGAGGTTAGTCTCTCCATAATAGTAATGGGGATAGGGAAGGCTTGAAACTAAAAGGATAGCACATCTTATATAACAACTTTTAATAACTCTATTCGGCCAGCATAGGATAGTGATTTCCCATTCCAAGAATTTATGTAAGTCTCCCGATTCCATCAACACTGAAAATTGAGCTATGGAAATTTTTAAGGGTGCAAGAGGTATTCCAAGATATCTAACAGGGAAGTCTCCTGGGGGATAGGGTATCAGCTGCAATATTGCATCACTCTCCAGCCTATGTACTCCAGCTAGGTATACATTTGATTTGGAAGGATGCACCCGCAAGCCTACTACTTCTTGTAATTCATGGAACCCATCCACAAAAACATGTATAGAGGCCGTATCTCCACGAGAAAATAGTATGAGGTCATTCTCAAATGCAAAGTGGGTGATGCCAAGGGATTTGCATTTCAGATGGAAGTTAAATGAAGAATGAGCAGTTCGTGCTTTTAGTATCCGAGAGAAGTATTCCAAGCATAATAAAAATAGAATCGGGGACATAGGATCTCCTTGCCTTAAACCTCTTTGCCCTTTAAACTTTCCATGCAATGAACCATTAATCGAAATTGAATATGAAGGAGTGGTGACACATTCCATGATCCACCGAATAAATAGAGGAGGAAATCCCAATTCTTTCATCATAGCTTCAAGAAAGGCCCATGAGACTGTGTCATAGGCTTTGGTGATGTCAATTTTAAGCATACACTGAGGAGAGATTCTTTTCCGCGTGTATCCTCACACAAATTCTTGGGCCAAGAAAATTTATCAAGCATACTTCGCTTTAGTACAAAAGCAATCTAAGCAGGATCAATTAATTTCTGCACAAACAACTTTTGAAATAGGCAGAGTAGTTGAAAGATAGACAAGCAGTAGTGAGTTGAAAGGTTTTAAGCAAAAATGGATTTTTAATCAAATTTATATGCAAATATATAGAATGGATTGTAGTAAATAATAGATTATAAAATATTTCAGAGTATTAGCTTATTAATTCTAATCAATAACAAAATCAATTACATCAAAATTTACAAAAAAAATAAATTAGCAAACTAATGAAAGCAAACAAGATAATAAAGGTCAGGAATTTGAGATTCACTTATGCAGAATTTCAATAATCATGTAAGATCTATTATCATGGTTGAAATAACAATTAATCCAATGTATATATACTCCTTTTAGAGACACAAAAAGTATATGTAATTAGGTAACTACTACCTTTCAATAAGTAATTTAATTAAACTTGTTAAGTGTATTTAATCTATTTTTTATAACAATGGTATAGGATTCTTTAGTTCTTTAAATCTATGGTATTTATTCTCCTAATGTGCAAATTTGACTTCACTTCTTAGTATTGAATCCATGATAGCCAATTACAAACTTAATCACTAAATCAGGGAGAAAGTTACACTTAAATTTGTGTTTCTCCTCAAATAGTTACCTATAAGTCAATAAATCAATCATAAGAGAATATCATATAATTATATGTTAAACATACCAATAAAATGGTAAATTATAAGTAATTTAATCTATATAAACATATTCCCACACTTAACATGTTACTTGTCCTTAAGCAATTGACAATAAGTATCCTAACTAATTAACACTCCTAACCAAAATAAGGAATAATTCTAGTTTTGTAGGTGTATGGTGGCATGTTGTATATGTTAGAGTATCTCATATTGACTAAACATAAAAATATTAAAGGGTTTATAAGTGGTAAGGGTCAACCATCTAAATAACTAGTTCTAGTTATTTTAGTAATGGTTGACCCAAACTCAATTCTTGTTAGTGGACTCTACATTCTACCCATATTAAAAATTCTAATATGGTATCAGAGCTTGTTTGTCTCGATGGTTTGAGACGGTGTCCGATTCTGTCCCTTTGCCCAATATGCCCAACAGATGTCTAGAGTCCCACATCGGGCAAGTATGAGTGAATTCAGTCATTTATAATAGTGTGCAAACCTCCCCTCTAAAACTAACTTTTGGGGGTGAGTTAGGCCTTTCAACATGGTATCAAAGTAGGTTTGGTTCGAATTATTAATTTCCTGGATGTCTTGTCCCAGCGGCCCGGTCCGATTACCATTGCATTTATTTCAAGTGACAACTAGATTTCCAGTCCCAGTTGCACCTAAGGGAGAGTATTAGAGTATCCCATATTGACTAAACATGAAAATATTAAAGGGTATAAGTGGTAAGGTCAACTATCCAAATGACTAGTTCTAGTTATTTTAGCAATGATTGATCCAAACCCAATTCTTGTTAGTGGACTCTACATTCTACCCATATTAAAAATTCTAATATTTTATACTATGTTGATTCATTTTGACATATTGTTGATTTTAATTTACTAGTTAATTAATTATAAACTCCTGTTATGTTTTAACAACTGAAATTAAGAAACTAATATTTAGCTTTCTTCATATTTGACCTGATTCTGCAAATAATACAATAATGTAGTGAGCCAAAGATTAATTTTAAGAGGTTCGATCACTTGTTCATAAGCTTAGATTATATAATGCTAACTAGAACAGGTTTTGTTTCAAAAATGAAATCCTTAAGGGCTTGTTTGATTGTAGGGTTAGTAATGGAACGGAATAGCAAATAACACACTTCCATCGTTTGGTTGAGAGTTTCATAATGGAATGGAACAGAATAAGATGAAAGCGGAGGGTTTCATGTTACATTCTATTCCATCATAAACAGTGAAAATAAGAAACTTCCGAATCAGAGGGTTTAAGATGGATTGTAAACTAATAAATACATACTACCCAATATATTCTAAAAAATTTTTCTTAATACCAATTATTTCTTCTAGCCCTAACCTCCTTCTATATAATTAATAATATTTGTATATTATTTCTCCTTATTCTAATAATAATATTTTTATATTATTAATAAAAATTGTATATAATTAATAATAAAATAAAAAAATTTAATAAAAAATTTAATAAATTTTTATTAATGAAAACAGAAAATATATAAAAAATTATTCTGTAATTTTTTATAAATTATATATATTTTATTATTAATTATATAAAAATAATATTATTAATTATTTAATAAATTTTATTCTATTATATGTGATTTATATTTATATTTTTATTTGTGTAGAAATATATAAATACAATCAAAGAATAATTTTTATATTTTCTATTTTCATTAATAAAAATTTTATTAAATTTTTTATTTCATTATTAATTATTAATTATATACAATTTATTATTAATTATATAAAAATATTATTATTATTAATTATTTAATAAATGTTTTCTATTATATGTGATTTATATTTAAAAATTATTTATTTATATTTTTATTTATATAGAAACATATAAATACAATTAAAGAATAATTTTTATATATTTTTATTTTTATTAATAAAAATTTTATAAATTAATAATAATATTTTATATAATTAATAATAAAACAATAAAAATTTAAAATCATAACATTAAACCTCTTGCAACAACCATTTTAATATCAGGGATATAATAGTCTTTTATTATACATTCTATTTCATTCCATCCATCTTCCAAACAATGTTTCACTACATTATATTATAAATCTTTCCATTCCTCCCAAACAAAATTTCACTATATTACATTTTATTTTATTCTAAACCGTTCTCTTTCGTTCCCTTTCGTTTTATTAATTAACGTCCAACCAACTGTTTGATTGGGGGGTTTAGAAAGGAACGAAACTTAACGTAATACATTTTCATCAATTGGTTGAGAGTTTCATAATGAAATGGGATGGAAGCGGAGGGTTTTATCTTACGTTCCATTCCATCCTAAACAGTGAAAATATGAAATCTCTGATTTGGGGAATTTAGGATGGAACCTAAACTAATAAATAGATACTACCTAATATACCCTCAATAATTTTTCTTAATATCAATGATTTCTTCTAACCCTAACCCCTTATATATAATTAATAATATTTTTATATTATTTTTCCTTACCCTAATAATAATATTTTTATATTATTAATAAAAATTGCATATAATTAATAATAAAATAATAAAATTTTAATAAAATTTTTATTAATGAAAATAGATATAAAAAATTATTCTTTAATTATTTTTATATATTTCTATATAAATAAAAATATAAATAAATAATTTTTAAATATAAATCACATATAATAGAATAAAATTTCTTAAATAATTAATAATAAATTGTATATAATTAATAAAAAATAAAAAAATTTAATAAAAATTTTATTAATGAAAATAGAAAATATATAAAAATTATTCTTTAATTGTATTTATATATTTCTATATAAATAAA
>JANZXP010000194.1:24741101-24757339 GCA_027576715.1 Erythroxylum flavicans | reverse complement strand
CTAAAACTATCTTCATAAAAGTTGTAGATCTTTTTCTTAGCTTTCCAATGATATATAGTTTGTAATTTTTGGGTTTCTGGATTGAAAGTTACGGTATTTGAAAGTAAGGATGTTTTTAACTGGGAAGTCGCGATCGTTACCCGTTACGATCGCGACGTTCCCAAAAACTGACCCAGTCGCAATCGTAACACGGTACGATCACGTCGGTCGCAAATTTTCTCAATGTCGCGATCGCGACAATGCCCATTTTCTTCAATGTCGCAATCGTAACACGGTAAGATCGAGACCCAGTCGACATTTTATTTTTTTATTTTTACTTTTTATTTATTTAACCCAATTTCTATTAATTCTTTTTGCACCCAAAAGCATTATTCTTTGTTCATTTTTGCTATGGATAAGTTTCAATAAATTGTGGGATAATATTTTTACCTTGCCTATGAATTTTCTTGATTTAAAAATCATTATTATCTATTTCTTTTATTTTGATATCATTTATTAAATTGTGTCTTAATTGTTTTTATTAAATTTTTGTTTTTGAATAATTTAATGTTATGCTTATAATTATTCTACGATCCCACCACGAATTTTCCTTGACTAGTCTTTAATTAAACTTAAATGTTATAATTTATTTTATTTCATTGCAATGTTTCCAAAATATATATGGATAATAAATTCACAATGGTGACACGTAGTCACCATAGAATCCGTACAAGGACCGGGGCCAACAATTATGCAGCAAAAAGGATGAACTCTGGATAAAGTGGATACATAGTGTGTTCATTAAAACCATCATTATATGGAAGCTAGAAATTAAAGAGAATATGTCTTGGAACTTCAAACAAATTCTAATAACAAGAGACTGGATGTAAGATCTAATATTCCATAAGATTGGGAATGGGGAACATACAATGTTTTGGTTTGATAACTAGCACTCCAAAGGACCTCTTTACTAAATTAAGGAAATTCAAAACCTAAAGTTGGTGATTAACCCTGACACTAAGGTTAACAAGCAGCTCAGAAATAAATCTGAATGTCAGGAAACAAATCTGGATGAAGTGTTGTGAACTGCTGAGGGATCAAAGACATTTAATTATAAATCTTGTAGAGCATTTCTCCAAAAGGATCCAAGAAACATGGTGGAATGGAAAGCTTTAGCGAGGGATAGTGATATAATCCATCTCTTACTTTCATATTATGGATGGGGCTATTGGGGAAACTTCTCACCAAGGATAAAATAAAATTCACAATCAATTCTCTATAATTTGAGCTGTGCAGTCACAAACTAGAATATCTGGACCATCTACTGGTTAAATGCAAATACACATCAAACATTTAGAGTATATTGCAGAGAGTTCTTGGCATAAGGAAAGTCACCAACTCCTGGTATGAATGATCTACTAGATTGGAAACCTAAAATGGTAAACAAGGCAGATTATAAAGCTATCAAGATCAGTATGGCTTTTATAGTGTACTACATACAACAAGAAAGGAACTTCAAAATATTTAGGAAGAAGGCTAGAAGTAGAGAGCAACTGTTCCAACGAATATTCCTCTAGTTTAGACTCTCCATAAAAGCTAGAGGTTTAACATCTAACCTGTCATCTAGCATGAGAGAAAGATGGCTACTAGAATGATCCTACTATAGTCTTTCTTATAACTAGGAACATATATTTTCCATACTTTTGTAACTAGTTTCATTTAATCATTGCAAGGTTGTACAATTTCTCATATCAATGAATTAATTTTTGAAAAAAATCATGAAGATTTTAGAGTATTGATCCCACAAGGACTACAACTACTAAACTTATTAATTATAATAAAATGATATAGCTAAATAAAATAGGAATTTACGAAAAGAAAATAAATTATTGGAATAAAAAATAACTAAATGTCAACGAGAATCTAAATAAGCAAATGTTAAGGTATCGAAGTTCACTTGTAAGGAATTCTAATTAACATGTAAGATTGATTATTAATGTTGAAATAACAATTAACCTAATATATCTTTGCCTTCTATCAAGGCACATAGGTGTATTCAATTAAAAAACTACCAACTCATACATTTGCATTTAACCTAAATCAAACTTATTAAGCATAGGAGTCGTTTGATTTCACTTCTATTTTTTTGTTGAAATTTTTAGTTTTTGTTGAAGTTTTTAATTAAAAAACAAAAAATTATTTGGTAGAGATTTGTAATAAAAAACTGAAAATAAAAACATGTTTGATTTTATCCTCCTATTTCTATTTTTGTAATTATACTCTTATATTAATAATTTTTGATATAGTATATTATATTTTTAAATTAATTAATTCTCATTATAGTTTTATCTACATATAGGAATTTTTTATCTACATATACAACTACATATTCCACTCCTTAATTCTTATAGAATAGTTTTATTCAATATTTTAAAAACTGATCCGAATATCAAATTAATTAAAGAAAAGGTTTAAAGTTTAAATATTTAATAGGTATTAAACCACTATAAAATCGGTATATAATAAAAAAAAGTAAAAATTATAAAAGTAAGTAAAAATAAAATATTTTTTAAATAAAAATTCATCAATATCTTTTTTGAATTTTGATTAACAAATACTAATATTTGTAATATCATAAAAATTAAAATTTACATCTTTATCTTATTTTAGAATTTTACCATTTATTTCAAGCACAATATTTTCTCTTTATAGTAGACATAGAAATTGATATTTTTAAAGAATAAGAACTAATTATATAATCACTAATTATTGGTGGTTATTTATACTTTTATTAACAAATTATTTGTTATTATTTATTTCCACACAACATTATGATAAATTAGTTCCTTTATTTAAATTTTGCACATCAATTAAGTGCTACACTGGGTCAGCCATATGAAAAAGGAATGTGGCAAGACTAAAATGTACGTACTACGTAGACAAGATAAGCTTTTTAAGTTTAAAATATATGATTTTTTAAATCTCATTTATTCCTTAATGGTTAATAAACACAACCCTTGTTCTTATCTTCTTCTCTCCTCTGCATCGTCACCATCTCTGTACTCTCTCTCTATTTCTAGAATATTCCCCTCAGCCGATATTTTGCTTTAACAGTTCCTCTAGTTTTCGTTTCTCTTTCAATCTCCAGCCTTCATTGCCACCGTCAAAGCTGCCTCATCAATCTGCGGCGGAGAGAGTCGGAGCTTGGGGCTTGGGGCTTGTAAAAATTTGTTGGATGTTGTATTAGGTATGGAGATATACTGCATGTGAACTTGGATGTAGGGTTTTAAAAGAAAAAAAGAATCAGATGAGAGAGGGAAGAGAGGAGCTTGGATAACAAAATAGATGTAAAAAGTATGAGCAGTATTATTCAAAGAGAATATCATGTATTAATAACTGAAACATCCATCATAGACTACATTCCTAGCACTAATTCAAAGAGAATATCATGTATTAATAACTGAAACATCCATCATAGACTACATTCCTAGCACTAACTAGGTATTTGGTTCCTAAAAAATGAAGAAAAAGTAAAAATAAATCAATCTTATCATAAAAGAAAGAAGAAAAACATAGAACTAAAAGAATTAGCACAATCATCCTCTAATCTTGCTCGAATCCCTCCTTAATGTTAAGAAATCCCGAAACTATGCTAAATTACAAGGTGGTTGTCACACACCTCTTTAAAAGCCCCTTAAGCTAACCCTAATGATAGGATTTAAAACTTGTGTTATCTAAGAGAATCATAAGATGATTAAAATTATGTTTTGTGCATCCTAAAAATTTGTGTTACGTTATTACTTATTAGTATCAAACTAGCTTTTAAACCAGTTTTAGTTAGATTCTAAAACTTTAGTTATCATAATTTATTGAATAACTGGTACCTGACACCATCTTATAACTAGCACTGGTTAGGATTTGTTTCTTTAGCTCTTGAACCTTTTAAGAGATTAACACCTATCTTCTACTTGTATCTGATGCTTCTTTGCCTTCCATAAAGTTGTTATTCATCGATGACTCTAATATCCTCTTGATCGGATAACTATAGAAAAATAATGCACCCAAATCGAGGATATTTTCTTCAAATCATCACTTAAAAGACAATAAACTAAACATTAAAAATATCATATAATTCGTATAAAACATGCTATAAAGATACTAATTTAATCGCTAATAATATGTAAAATATAGCCTTATTATTGCCCAACTCCTCTCATTGACCAAAGAAAATATACCATAGCCTGCTTTTCTGATCATATTCAAATTCATAAAAAAATATATTGTCCTTCTCTTCCATCCTAATAAACATCTTATAAACTACCTTTTGAGTCTTCCTTTTTCAACCCACCCTAGTCTTCTCAACCTATCTATATGATAAGGCAATTCTTTATATAATTATGTCATGTTCTCATACCCACCCCCAAATGCAATAATATACTGTAAATTTATATACAACCTAATTCTGTAATTATTGATCATTTTTAATCTACGTCTAACTTGACTATTCGATTTAACCTCTTAATTCTGGCATTACTTCAAACGTAATTATGCTCAAAATACCTTCATCTAATTGACAAGATATTGAGCATTGCCTCCAATTTTTCTATTATTTCCAAGTCTATTCAACTCTCGTGATTTGTGCACCTAAATATTGTATTCTTAAAGTCCTCCTTCTCACCCCGATGACAGTCCTAGAATTCATCCACCACAATCAACAAGGAGCTTTATATCGCAGATTACTTCGTTATAGTAGTTTTAGTAGTCTTTCTTTTGTAAGAAAAAAAAAAGTCTTCCTTCTCACCTTTTTTTCCTTTCTTTATAGCAATTGTAAACCAACGGCACCTTGGAAAAGATTTCATACAAGTCGAGATTGTTGTTGAGAAAAACTCTCAGAAGATCGTCCTCATTGGACGAGTAAGTAAAAAGTCTTATGCAATGGAGTAAGTAACAATATTATTTGTAATATAACTCAAAATGCTGATATCAAGTGAATCTTTAACTACAATGTGATCTTTCGTATCTTTTTGGATTAAGTTTACTGTGCTCGTGTGATAGAAGGAGAAAGATCTTCAGTACATGGTGAATTTCAGTTTGACGTTGTACCAAGATGCGCTTGATCACTGCAGGAAGGGAAGGCTTTAAAATTCCTCGCTACAGCTGCTCGGCTTGATATTGAAGATTTCTTGCAGAAGAAAGTGTATCTTGAGGTAACCGAAAGCAAATCCGATTATTGAGCCGATTGCATCAGTTTTGGGGTCTACATCTTTTACCAATATAGTTCGATCTTTAATCTTGCAATATCTGTTAAGCCACTGAAACTCATCCTTCAAGCAGATAGAAGTGAAAGTGAAAGAGAACTGGCGTCAAGACGAAGGACTTCTGAAGCACTACGGCTATGGAGGACAAATTAGAGTATTGTGACAATTGGACATGTACGAAGGATGACAATGGTAACATGTCAATTTGCGATACACTTTGGATGCTTCAGTTCTCTTTTCCTTTTACGTGACAAGAGTTGATCGTAGTTCCATACGGCAAATATTTTGTATCAGTCATTAGTTGATGTACCACACAAGACTCCCTGGAGTTGTGGCCTGTTATGCGTGCTTCGTACTTGTATTTGAGCTATTACGTTTTATTAGAAGTTTGTCAGTTAATCCATCTTCTTGAATCAGATTAAAGCTTGAAGTTTAATATTATAACATTCTTTCGCATGCACATTCCTATAACTAAGACGAGATTGACTTGAAGTGGAAAAGAATTTGATAAGATTGTTACAAATTTTAATTTAGTTGGAAACAGATTCATCAAATTAGTCGACAAGTTAATAAAACTTCAATTTAATTGAAATTTCATTAGAATTTATTTTCATATTTTGTAACAAATAAGATATCTTTTAAATTAACCCTTAATTTTTATTTGAAATTAATTCATTTAAATCAAGAAAATTTTTAATATTTATTAAAAACAGCCTACGTAAGGTAAGATTGCAACATGCTTTTGGTACGTGGGATCAGCTCACACCTAACACATTTCGTATTTGAGATATATATTTAAAATATTAGATAAGACTGCCGTAATACAAAAGTTTCAAGGATCTCGTTATCTATTTAAAATATTAGATTAGACAAGGATCTCGTTATCTATTTTAAAATATTAGATAAGACTGTCAGCAAAGTTTCCAAGCTCACAGCTTTCGTATTTGAGTTAGAAAGTTTACTTGGACTAAACCTCAATTGAATTGGATTTCATTAGAATTTAATTTCAAATTAATAGCTTACATGTACGGTTAATATCAAACAACCTGCACTATAAAATAACTATACATAGGAATAAGAAAACGTCTGTCCCTTTCCCAGGCGCTCATAATACAAAGGAAAACTATATACTTATATATAAGAAACCAGTAGCAAACTAGTACTTGCTTGTCCAGCTCTATGGATCAGCCAAGAGTAGAAACGAGTCCTCAAGAAGAAGCTGAGCGACGACAAGAGGATTTCCAAAATAACTTGTTTGATCTGGAGATGAATGGGAACAGAGGTAGCTTCAAGCGTCCGGTACTGCATTCATCTCTACCTGTCTATTTGTTTTTGTCATATTAGCCATCTGAGGTACGTTTTGTTTGATGTTCGTTTATGTTGTTGCCTGCAGGAACCAGATTGGGGAACTATAATGAAACTTGCGTTTCAGTGCATTGGTGTGGCTTTCGGTGATCTGGGTACATCTCCTTTGTATACAATGCCAGGCGTTTTCTCTGGTGGAGTCAAACACAGGGATGATGTTCTTGGGGCTATGTCTTTGATATTTTACTGTATCGTCTTCATCAGCTTGATCAAATATGTCATCATAGTTCTGTCAGCCAATGATAACGGGGAAGGTAAAACATACAAAACCATTAGCTTTATTTTCCATGTACGTTTAAGTAGTAGTAATTCAAGTTAAATCCTTAGTGGGTTTACATCGAAAAAAGGATCTTGGAGTCTATTATAGTGAGCATATCTTGGTGGTTAGAATTTAGAGTTCTTCATTTAATTTTGCCTCGCGGTCGAAAAAGACTTTACGTCTTTTGGAAGGACTAAGCTTATAGTAGTTAAAACTCATTTTTAGCGGACGATCAAGTGTTTGGAAATATGAAGGTAGCAATTGATAATGCATCAGGAGAAAACATGGCATCAATAATCCTTATTTGGTGATTATAGGTGGAACGTTTGCTCTATATTCTCTAATATGTCGCTATGCTAAGGTCAACTTGATACCAAACCATCAGGCTGAAGATAGAAAACTTTCCAATTACAATCTGGAAATGCCAAGTCGTCGCAACAAGATGGCTTCAGCTGTTAGATCCAAACTTGAGAATAGCTATGTATTGAGGTACATCTTATTAGTTATGGCCATGACTGGGGTATCCATGCTAATTGGAGATGGCATTTTCACCCCATGCATATCAGGTAAAGCAGAACTTTTATTCCTTCAGCTAATCGGGTTATATTTGTATTTCTTTCTATATGGTTAAAGCAATTAATACCTAAGATTTCTTCGGTGGATAGTGTTGTCAGCCGTTGGGGGCATCAAGCAGGTTTCAAGTTCTCTTACTGATACTTGGGTGATGTGGATTTCTGTGGCTGTCCTGATTTTGCTGTTTCAAGTTCAGAGGTTTGGAACAGATAAGGTTGGCTACACTTTTGCTCCGATTCTTCTACTGTGGTTTGTCTTCATCGCATGTGTTGGTTTCTTCAACATTTTGCACCACGATCCTGGTATAATCAAGGCTGTCAATCCATACTACATTCTGACTTACTTCCTGAGAAATAAAAAGGATGCATGGGTATCTCTTGGAGGCGTTATTTTGTGTTTAACAGGTATATATATACATGCCTTTTTCACTTCTAAGATTGCATATGCAAAATCACACGCTGACTCGTTCAGACAATATCAGGTTCTGAAGCATTGTTTGCTGATTTGGGGCACTTTTATATTCGCTCAATTCAGATAAGCACATGCTCAGTGCTTTTACCTTCTGTCTTGCTTAACTACTTTGGCCAATGCGCTTACCTTCGGAATCACGGCGAGGATGCGCTTAATTCCTTCTATAGTTCTGTACCAAGTAAGTATCATTTTTTTCTTACTGTTATCCTCATGGTTATGATCTAAATCATCATAGTTGTTGATTTCTTCTGATTCAAGTTTCTACGTTACAGAAATAGTGTATTGGCCACTGTTTGCTGTGGCTGTGTTAGCAGCTATCATTGCAAGTCAGTCATTGATCTCTGCATCCTTCTCCATAGTCAAACAAGCTGTAGCACTGGGGTGCTTTCCTCGTGTTAAGGTGGTCCACACCTCCTCAAAATATGAGGGACAGGTTTATGTGCCTGAAATAAACACACTTCTCATGCTAATTTGTGTTGCAGTTACTCTAGGTTTCAAGGACACATTGCAAATGGGCAATGCCTACGGTAATTCTCCATTTATGTGACTGTTGCTCTTTTTCATACTGCAATCTTCAATTGATCATATCATATGCTGCTGCTGATGATCCATAACTATAATCCACCTCATAATTGCTTTCCTATACTTTATCAGTAGGGTGATACTTTGCAAATATCATGCTTTGCGAACAGATAAAATTTCCTTTCTTGTGAGGCTATAAAACTGCACATTCTTCTATTTGTGAAACTTCTCTTAACCTCCTTCAGTTACGGCTCATAAAACCATCTTGATTCTTGCATTCTTAGCAAGTTCTATGCGAGAAAAAATTCGTAAAAATTTCACTATAACTATTTGTATGTAGTTGATCCATAACTACCTTACTTTAGCTTTCATTATATTATGTAAAAAGACTAATGATCATCAGACGGATTTTTTTTTCAGGAATGTCAGTTGCCTGTGTGTTTTGCATCACTTCTGTATTTCTTGTACTAGTGATGGTGATGATATGGAAGACGCATCCCATTCTCATCATCCTCTATGTTTTAACAATTGGATCGATTGAGTTTGTTATATTGAGCTCAGTATTCTACAAGTTTGTCGATGGGGGATACCTTCCTTTATTGATTGCTCTTATCATGGGTGCTACTATGCTCACTTGGCATTATGGTTACCGGAAAAAATACACATATGAGTTTAAAAATAAAGTTGCAACTGAAAAGCTTACAGATATAATCTTTGATCAGAGGATTCATCGGATCCAAGGTGTTGGTCTTTTCTATACTCATCTCGTCGACGGCATAGCACCTATATTTACTCATTATGTCTCCAATGTCCCTGCTCTACATTCTGTTCTTGTATTTCTTACAATTAAGGCAGTGCCAATTAGCAGAGTCCTCCCAGAGGAACGATTTTTATTTCAACGCGTCAGGCCTGACCAGCTCATATTCAGATGCATTGTGAGGTATGGTTACCATGATTCAAGAAAGGAGCAGAGTTCCTTTGAAGAGACATTGATGAATGAGTTGAATAAGTTCATCCTGCACGATGATGGCGAAGAAGCTGAACGAGAGCTGGAATTGATTGATAATGCATTGAGGTATGGTGGTGTTGTATACTTAATGGGTGAGGGTGAGATACTGTGTTCAAAAGGTTCCTTTTGGATGAAGAAATTAGTCGTAGATTACTTCTACAAGTGGCTGAGCAGAAATGTAAGGGAGCCAGACGAAATTTTCATGATTCCTCGCAAGCGTCTACTCAAAGTGGGGATGACTTACGAGGTTTAACAAATCCAACATTCCAAACCATTGCTAGTCCCCGATGATTTTCTTGAAGTTACAGAAATGGAAATACTCCCTTTTCAGTCATTTTTCTATTAGTTAACTCATTCTCCGGAATATTGCCTGGACAAAGTTTTGTACTCAGTTTTCATTTCATAGTTGCAATAACATCTGTCGGTTAAATTCATCCATGATTATGAACGGAAGTTGTAGATTTGAAGAAGGCAAGTAGATTTATTTGGAAAGTTGACACGTGAATTCATAGAAAAAAGGGCACAAGATTTTAAATTAGTTTTCCTCAATTTGGCAGTGGAAGAAATGAGACAAATCAAGTGTTGTAATGTAATGAGGTTCAGTGAATGTGCGTTGAGAACTGAAAAACTGACAATTCCAAAAGCTGGTGGTGGTGGTGCTGATTGAAACCAAAATCGACGGCTCTACTAATATTCCAAATTGTTTTCGTCAGTTCAGATGCCTTTTTCTTTTCAACTGTGCCACTTAACCCTCACTCGTATGATAAAACTTTCTCAAAGCTTGGACTTGGGACGACCTTTTGCTTAGATCATGAAGCACCATATTTCCCCACTTGAAAAGAAATGAGCACATTTATGAAAATCCCAATAATTACTGAGGTTTGTGGAGAGCTTGAGTTGAGTTGTTAATGGTGGGTTGGCACCAAATTCCCTTCCTTTTTAACGACTGAGAATCACGGTCTTTAGCATTCAACCTTGGATTTAGTGGTCTCTTATTACATCAGAAATCTGTTTTTTATTTTTATTTTCTGGCCAATGTCATCCGTTTCCCTCCAAGCCAATTAAGTGGTTCTTAAAATTATGATGAAGAATTATTCATTTTGTGTTCATATGAAGTTATCAGCAGGTTTTTTTTGAAAAAAAAGTTATCAGCAGGTTTCATTGTAATGATCAAAGGAGAAGTCGCAAACTTTCCTGATTGTGCAACTAAAGTGGATTAAAAAATTAATATTTAGTTTGGCTCTAATGTAAGAGTATGATTTAATAATTTCCAATCTCCGTGGACCATGGGCTTGGGGACTGATGGGGGTTGACATAATCATTCCATCACTCTACTTAGAACCAAAAATCAACTGTTCATGGTAAATGATTTGATTGCATCATCATCTTCAACTTGTCACTTTTTTATTATTATTATAAATCACGGCTTAATCACTTCAGTTTTTCTGATTTCATCGTCAGTAATCAGGTTTATAAACATGCTGAAAAAGATGGAAATATTGTGGTTTTTGCCTCTTTCTTCCACTCCACTGATTTCATTTATAAATATCCCATCTTAAGCTCTTCATGTGGTCATCTGCTTCTTGGCAACACCTGAGTACCACATCACAGAACCCATCAAGTTGTTTGCTTAGTGCTTCTCTCACACCAATAATATTAATTACTAAAACTATGGAATATGGAAACATGATATGTGGGGTTACCACTATGAAAAAGCTTCCATTTCCTTGAAAAAAGTGAAGATTATGTGATTTTCTAATGAAAAATGGGGTGGTGGTGTCTCTAGCTTCCCCCTCGCATACGAATATGATTGCTAACTTCTTTCTGTTAAACACGGTAGAAGTGACGTCTTGTTGTACGATTTGTCTTCTTCTTTACAAGTTTATTCATCAAAGTCTTTGCAATTGCAGGTAGCCACTTCTTGACAAACACAAAGACCCATCAGCTTCTATTCAAAACTGAGTTAGATCATGAACACTAAATCACTCCAAGTTCATTAACTTACATCTAACAAACACCTGACTTGGACTTATGCCCCATGCATGGGATACTAAGAACTGAAACACAAAAGATCATAAACCATAAATTGGAGAACCACTTGCCTACTTCCCTAGTGGATTTCTCCTAACTAATCTTGGCAAATTCCAGGGTCTTCTTGCCTTGCAACTTGTTAGACACATAGTGTTTACTGTACTCTCCATGATTATATCTCCTATACTTGCAAGGGTTGTTCTCATCCACCAGTAACGCCAATGGTCCAAGCTCTACTTCGTAGCTAGGAGCATAAAATGTGACAATTGAGAGTCTATCTAGTTCTTCATGAGTCACAGCTCTGTGCTCCACACTCTTGTATTTCCCATTTGTCAGAACCTGAAGATTAATGACGTTAAATGATAATAATATGATGGGAGGGAAGTAAAACCAATGTTTTCCGAAATCTTACTTCTAAGGTGTCACCAATGTTGATCACCAGTGCATTTGGAAAAGGTTGAACACGCACCCACTTATTGTCTTTAAGGATTTGGAGTCCCACAGAACTACCCTTTCCTTGCTGCAGAACAGTGAGGGCACTTCCATCTGAATGTGGGCTCAGACCTAGAACAAGATCAGGTCTTGAACATGGCGGATAGTAATTCATCCTTATTGCTTGTACAGCCTCTCCAAACATATCCTCGAAGGTTGTTGATTTCAAGTCAAGAGTCATGGCTATATATTTCAATAGATTCTGACACAACTTCCTCACTTCTCTCGAGTAAATCTCTACAGTTTCACTGGAAACAACCGTGTGCAACTTTTAAGAAACTAACAATTTCACACTCTACAGCCTTAAAATTAACAATCCTGAGGCCAATTACTATTACCTGAACTTAAGTGGCTCCTTAGGCCACAGTTCTGGGTTCCTAATGTGGTGGGGCGCAATCCCAAGAGCAAACATATTGCACCAATCTAGCTTTTGATCCTCAGTGAACACAAAGGCCTGTCCATATCCTTGAACAGTCCCTGGCACCATAGGATACCTCTGCTTCTCCTCTAGGGGTAGCATGAAAAACTCCTTCGCCACCTTCTCTATGCTTTCAAGCACTTTCAAATCAATCCCATGGTTAATTACCTGAATAAATTCCTTAAAAGTCAGCTTCCAGTATATATTCATTTATCTAGCAGTTACTATATCAAGTTTTTTACCTGAAAAAATCCCCACTCTTCGCACGCCTTTGCAAGCTGCGAAATTTCATTCTGACATGCAGCTTTGTTGCTTCCAACAAGCGTTGAGAAATCAATGATGGGAATACTACTGACTAAAGAGAGAACCATGTCTGTTGTTGGCCTCTCACTCGTGTCTCTAACGAATCTGTGGGGAATTGTCGTTGGCTTAGCCTTCCTCAGTTCCTGAACATCATCAATATGACCAACTTTGATTGGAGAAACAGGAACAGGAGCCATGAAAACAGAACTTTGTGTATCACACAAGAAGTTCCGAAAAACTAAAGGGTGCGTGTAGTTTCAAGCTCAAACAACTCCGTATTTATTGACAAAAAAAATTCTCTTATTAAGTTCTTAATTAATTGTTTATGGTGTATAATGTGTAATGAGTAGGGGCCCTTATCATGCACTTTATAGTAAACAATTAACCCATATAAGTAAGCTCCACTGTTAAGATTTCTGCAGAAATAATGGGGCCCTTGGCATACTCTACAGCAAAAGAAGTGGGGTGGGGGGTGAAAAAGAACCTGAATTGTTAGGTATGTACGCTCCTATATTTATTTGTTTTGTATATTGAAGACCATGCTTGGTGGGACATATAAATTTCTTTTTTCAGCGAGGGAAACGAGATCATTGCACAACTGCTGTTTAACTGTCGTATTTGCTTGGACTGATCACGGGACAAGGACATGGAATCTAGTGGGAAGTTTTAATAACTATAGTTTTTTTTATATATATATTATGGATCGACTAATGCTAAGCCAAAAAGCATTTTCAGGAGACTAGACGATCATCGAGGAAAAATTCTCCCTCTCTCTCTTTTAGTAACGAACTCAAGACTTCAAAAAAAAAATTAAGTGAAAAGTTAGAATCCTATTGAGTCACTCTTATGTCAATAACTATGGCCATTTGATTGGCACTAGTAGGGACCATTGCTTATTGTACTAGTTTAACTTGTCCTCTATTCTGCAGACCACGTTTAGTGTTGTTGTCACCATTCACTTGTCCTTGCTGGACCTTCACAGAAAAAGGTTCTTCCTTGTATTACAAGACTCTGTAATAACCTGAGACCTGATAGAGCTCTGCAGACATTATAACTGAGCCGTACTATGCGGGCAGGAATATGCGTATGCCACTGGACCACTGACTTAGAGATAACTTGGAAGATAAGGTTTTTGTTCCTTGTCAGTCCATAAAACTATCGTTGTTAGCACCATTTCATTCCTATTAGATTCAGAAAGCTTGAGCTGAATTTACCTTCAATTTACATGACATAGGTATAGTCTGATTTAGTGATGATAACTTATCTAAAAGAACTAGCAGACAGACAGTTGACTTCTAAAAGACAGCAGCACAATAAACTACTTTACCTTGTACGCCACACAGTGTCTTATGGTACGTGTTTGAGTTGATAAAAAGAGGTGTGAATATTCTGTCCTTCTAGAGAAATGATGTAAAAAAACTTAAAAATTGCTTGTCCATCACCATAAGGACAGTCTGCTAGAAGTGCAGATAAAAACTGCTAGAGAAAAAGTAGAGGATGCAACAAAATTCCTCTCTGTTGTGCTCGTGAATCATGTATGGTCCTGTTTCCTTTTCAACTTTTTACCAGTTTTTCTTATTTCGGTTATCTTCTTTTTCATCACTTAAGTAGATATAATTGTCAATGCTTGCAATCCTTAACAAAGTCTGAGAGAAATATTATCTTCCTTGTACTAAAATAATAAAAAAGAATGAATGAATCTAAAAACCTTGTGTAAATCAACAATCTCTATTAAAGAAAGTAAGTAATGGCCAATAATCAAATGATCTAATAAAAAATTTACAAATTTATGAAAGTGGGTTTAATTGGAGGCGATCGCATAAGTTTAGGGTGCGATGGCCTCAAAGTTCGCTAAGATGGAAAAGATTGTAAGGAAATATGATATTTTAATATTTTTGTTGATATTATGGAAATAATCGATTCTCTGTAGATAATTAAGTGATATTTTATTAATTAGTTGAGATTTTATTAGTTAAAGAATAAATAGATTTTTCTTAATTTTAAAAAATAGAGTTGTATTGTCCTATATATTCTTTTTACTATTCACAGAAAAAAAATAAGGAAGAATTACTTTATCTTCTTTCTTTATGGTATTAGAGCTACGACTCTTCTACAATATTTTTTCTTTTTTCGCTCAAATTAGTCCTAAATGGATTATCGCTTAACGATAACTGGTCAATGGAGAAACTTCTCATCCTCCAATGATGATTTTAGCAGTTTGAGAGTGACTAATCTCAGTGTTATGACAAGCAACATACAACGTAACTGTGATCTTTTTGGCTCAAATTTGCCTTTCCAATTGACGAATCATAGGTTGGATGGTTAGAATTACCTAGAATGGTCGCAGACAATAAAGTTGGCCATTGATTGTAGAGGAAACTCAGGTATTTGACTGAAGAAGAGTTTGGGTAACATCATTAACATTAATCCAACCCAAAATGCATTCATCAGAGGGAGAATAAATAGGTACTAACATATTGCTGTGTCAGGAGATTCTTAAAAGATACAAAACTAAGACTAAAGTGAAGAACCACACTAATGTGACTCAATCAATTAGAGCCTTATTTTTAGTAATTTAAAAGCAGTAGGCTATCCCCCGTATTCAGGAACTGGATTGAAGTTTGTGTGTCAACAGCTTCTCTTGTTGTTTTGGTGAATGAAGAACCTACCAAGCTAATAAAAGCTAAAAGAGGACTGAGGTAAGGGGATGGCAAGGGTATGCCTTATCCCCTTACCTGTTTGTTTTGTGCATGGAGGTCCTCTCAATCATCATTGCAAGGAATCATTGCAAGGAAAGTGGAATATAGTTAGAAATTTCAATATTATCACCGGTGTAAAGGTAACAAAATTACTCACCTTGCTTTTGTAGATGATTTGTTATTATTTTGCAAAGATAAAAAGCAATCAATCAACATGCTTTTGCAATCAATGGAGGATTTAAAACAATGTCAGGATTGAAAAGTAATCCTAGTAAGAGTTGTTTTTACCTGTCATCAAATTGTGGAATTGAAGTAGCTACTCAAGTATTGAAGAAAGGGCTAAAACAAGAAAGTTTCCCAATTAAAGTACCTTAGAGTGCCAATTTCACAAAAAAAGGCCATTGCTTCATATTGCAAACCATTGATGGACTCTTTTGAGGGAATAATCAATCATTAGTGTAATAAACATCTCAGCTATGGTGGAAGATTACAATAGGTCTAGACAATCTTGAGTAAATTAGCAAGATATTATATTAGCAACATATCTCTCCCAAAGAGTGTATTAAAGGAGATTGATAAAAAGTTAAGAGACTTCTTACGGGGATTAGGTCATGGAAGTAACAAGGCTAAAGTTAGTTGAAGCATGATATGCAAGCCCAAAAACCATGGAGGTTTAGGAAAATATTCAACTAGGTTGTTAAACAGAGTTAGCCTGGCAAAGAATTTGTGGCGATTATTGTTGGATCCCGCTTTTAGGATTTTTTTATATTTATATTTATATTTTATTAAATTATCAAGCATGAAAATAAATTAGAATTTATGAATTAGGAATTTTTGGAGTCTAATAAGGTATCTTTTG
>JANZXP010000194.1:24720926-24735676 GCA_027576715.1 Erythroxylum flavicans | reverse complement strand
GGGAAAGACAGGTTCCCGATAAATCCTCTAAAAGGATCATGTGGCATCCTATAGGAGGTGGGGCAAAATAAGTGACTCCGACATCAAAATGACCCGCATAATTGGCAAGTCAGTCGGCGCATCTGTTGCTCTCTCGATAGATGTGTCGATGACCAACAGTCCAGTTTCTATTGAATAGTTCATTGATGCCTTGAACTAGAGAGTTGAGAGATCGGGTCCGGTGAACCAGGGAAGAGAGGACATCGATCACTTCTATGGAATCCACTTCAAGCTTGATCTGGCAGTACCCCAGATTCCACGCAAGGGTCAACCCGGTGTAGACGCCCCAGAGTTTCTCAGTGAATGAAGTGCACTGGCCAAGGTGTTGAGTAAATCCGCCCTTCCAATTACCGTCACTATCTCGGAGAAGTCTACCTGCAGTAGCTACGGCCAAGGCTCGTTTGCACGCACCATCTGTGTTTAATCGGATCCAACCTGTGGAAGGTTTGTTCCACCAGATGAATTACTCCTATCGAGTGCGAGGACCTGTGGCCCGGGCTCGATCGTGCTAAGCTGCTGACTGGTGTAGAACACCTGCATAAGACAAAATAGGAAAAATGGGTGAGGATGGCCAAGAAAACTGATGATCGAAGAGGGACAGATTTCGCCATTGCTAGAGGAACCAGCAGGTAATGCCAAATAGGATGGACTAGTCATGCCCCATTATATATCAGTGAGATTAGAGATTATGAGTGAGCCACTCCCTCGGGGACATAGTGTAGAAGGCATGCAAGAAGATGTGAGGAGGGAAGCTATTCCATACTTGTCGGGCTTTAGCGCAGTCGCGCACGACATGCAACGAGGTTTCCTCCTGCAGGCAATGCGCACAATCGCCGTCCAGTGTGAAATGCCGTCGCACTCTTTCCTGGTTCGTGAGTAACCGGTCCTTTGCCAGGAGCCAGAGGAAAACACGAATACGTTCAGGGCCTTTCCAATGCCAGATGACCTTCCAGTCCTCCTGAACCGGGTGCGCTTTGGTGTCCATGATCATATCGTATGTAGAAGCCACGGTAAACTGACCAGAGTCGGAGGGGCCCCATATCAGTTTATCTGGACCTAAGCAGGGTTGCGAGGGAAGAGTCCCTGCTATTAAATGACAAATGGAAGGCGAAAGATGAGATTGAAACGCATCTCATCGCCAAGTATCGTCGAATTCCACGAAATCGCAAACGCAGGAGTGGAGTATGGAATCAGCAATGGGAGATATGACATGGGCCGTAAGGGGTGTTGATCCGAGAAGCCAAAAGTCAATCCAGAATTTGGTTCGGCCGCCATCCCCAACGCTCCACTGCATACCCTGAATAACGAGGTGCCAAGTGGCCTTAGTGCTCTGCCATATCATGGACCTGCCGGTGGCCTCAAAGGAGGTGGGGGGATTGTAAACATTAAATTTGTATTTCGCTACGAGGACTTAGACCCATAATGTAGTAGGATTGGAAATCAGAGTCCAGCCTAATTTCGCTAGCAAGGCATCGTTGGTGGCACGGATACGCCGAATTCCTAGTCTGCCAGTAGCTTTGGGTTGGCAAACATCCTCCCAGTTGACAAGGGGAATTCATTTGGCTCCATTGGAAGAGCTCTAGATAAACTGACGCATCAGTTTGTCAAGCTCATCGCAAAGCTTACGGGGTAGACAGACCGTCTGTATGGTATAACTAGGGAGCACAGCTATGACTAAATGAACCAAAGTGGTGCGGCCGGCGAGAGATAGAAGGTTACCCGTCCATCTTGACAACCATTGTTGAACTCTGTCGAGGATGTGTTAATAAGTCTGTTTGCTGACTCGCTCATAAAGAAGAGGAACACCTAAGTAGCGACCGAGGTCGGACGTCTGTCGAAGGCTGAGTGCTCGGCTTAAGCTGCGGGCCATCGAAGGAGGGACATTGTAGGAAAAAAACATTGGGATTTGTCAAGGTTGACGCGTTGCCCCGACGCGGCACAAACGTCTTGTAAGATCTCGCGAATTGCGACCACCTATTGTGAGGAGGTTTCCGAAAAAAGAAGAAGGTCATCGGCAAAAACCAAGTGCGAAAGTTGCGGCCCGTTTTTGCTAAGCCTAATAGAATGCCAGCGGCCGTGGGTCACCACCTGAGTGATCATGTGCCCTAGGCATTCCATACACAGGATGAACAGATAAGGGGAGATAGGGTCGCCCTAGCGAATGCCCCTGGACGGTCGAAAGTGATACTCAAGTGCCCATTCCAGTTGACCTGAAATGAGACACTGGTAATGCACTTCATGATCAGATTGATCAAGGTAACAGAAAGTCCTACGTCAAAGAGAATATCCTGGATGAAGTCCCATGACAGTCGATCATAAGCCTTCTCTAGATCCACCTTAAGAGCTATAAAACTTGTCCGCCCAATCTTGCGTTTCATTGTGTAGATCACTTCTTGAGTGATGATAATGTTATCAGTGATCAAACGTCCAGGCACGAAACTGCACTGAGTCGGGGCTACCGAATCATTGAGGTAAGGATTGAGTCTGTGCACAATGATCTTGGTTATGGCCTTGTAGAGCACTGAACATAAAGCAATGGGCCGAAATTGAGTGATCGAAGAGGGTGAGGGGATCTTAGGTATAAGGACCAAGATAGTGCGACTAAGATCCGAATCCCGAGCTCATGGCGAAAGATACATTGGAAAAAAGATGTCAAGGAGGGGCCAACCACATCCCATTGCAGCTGCTAGAAAAGAGCTGTAAACCCATCAAACCCAGGAGGCTTGTTAGGAGCCATGCTGAAAAACGCTTGTTTGATTTCGTCGGGTTGCAGGGGACTACTTAACTCGTCGGAAACTTGGAGAGACAGGGGGAAATGGCTATGCTACAGACGGGGTATCTGGGGCTAAGTGTCGGCACGATATAAAGTCTCGAAATAACGCTGAGCGATGCCACAGATGTTGTCAGGATCTAAGGCCACTGCACCCGTTTCATCTTTCAGGGAAGTAAGCTGCGCTTATCGGTGCTGGGCTTGAGTAATGGCATAAAAGAACTTAATGTTTCGGTCGCCTTGAAGAGCCCATTGGCATCTGGACCGCTGGAGCCAGTAAAGTTCTTCTTGGCATAGGACCTGTTCCAGTTTAGTTCTGAGGTGTTCCTCCAGGTCTCTGAGTGACGTCGAGTCAGTGTACTCAATACTCTTTTAGATGCCTTCAAGTCTGGCCAAAAGACGGTTCTTCCGGTGGAAAATACTGCCAAACATGGTAGCATTCCAATTTTGTAAGCGATTCGCAAAATTGCTGAGATTCGCAAGTGAAATCCTGACTGGTGGCAGGCTAATTTACAGCGACAAATTGACGAAAGTTATCATGTGTAAGCCAGGTAGACTGAAAACGAAAGGGCTTGACCGCTAGAGGAGAAGGAGGGCCGCGTGCAGAGTCATAAGAATAAGCCGATGATCGGATTTCAAGAAGGGTAAATGGGTGACAGTAGTAGGGAACTGAAACCAATTGTTGGAGCAAAAAGCTCGGTCTAAGCGAGCAAGAAGTTGTCCTCGCTTCCAGGTGAATCGAGGCCCCGAAAAACCCAGGTCATGTAGACTACAGCTATGCACACAATCTCGAAAATGAGTATTGACACTAGGTTGAGTTCGGGAGCCACCCCTCTTATCCCCTAGCTCAAGCTTGGCATTGAAATCGCCTCCCAATAGCCAAGGTTTCGTTGTGAAACTCGCTATATGTCTCAGATAATGCCAGAGATAATGTTGTAACGAGTAATTCGGGCTGGCATAAATAGCTGTGAAATCAAAAGAGAGGCGATCCCATTCAATAATCGCATGGACAAATTGGCGGTGAGCAAGCAAGATGCGGACTACAATATCGTCTTTCCACAGAAGCCAAATACCTCCAGAAAAACCCTCCGCTTCCACTCGGTACGAGTGGCCAAATCCTAAATTTCGAATAACTTTCAACACACGGGCTCCACTGATGCGGGGTTCGACCAAAACAACCAGAGTTGGTTTATGAAGGCAACAATAGTTTTTGATGACAGGCTTGAAGGTAAATGCAGACTAATTTTTTTGGGTTGCGTTTCGTGTGTTGTTGACGGCTGTTTGGAAGTCACAGATGAAGTTGACACGTGTTGGAGAAAAACCAAACGTCAGTGGTAAAGGCAACGACCAGTGGCGATAATTCCCATTAGTTGG
Organism: Erythroxylum flavicans; assembly: GCA_027576715.1. Taxonomy (NCBI): domain Eukaryota; kingdom Viridiplantae; phylum Streptophyta; class Magnoliopsida; order Malpighiales; family Erythroxylaceae; genus Erythroxylum; species Erythroxylum flavicans. The sequence goes on along the minus strand of JANZXP010000194.1, from coordinate 24,731,493 downwards.
GGTGACAGTCGCCCAAAAACCAACGGCAAAACACCACTGTTAAAGGGAAAATTTTGGCCCATAAAATAACTCACCATGGACGATGCTTGACACCAAAACGTGCAACTAGGGTGTTGCCACAAGTTGGAGTGAAGGCTGGCGGCAACGCAAATGGGAAGAACTGTGTGCTCGCTGGAACTGTCGATAGCTTCACGCCACTAAAGGCAGCATCTTCGGCACCGTTTGGAGCAGTTACCTTTGTTGGTGGCCATCACTGGAGAAGACGCAAGCCAACAACGCTGGGAGCCGGATGCAGACGAGGAACGATGCCACAGGCAAAGAACATTCACGCTTCCCTCATTTGAGGACATGCGTCTGCTGTTGACGCGTGTAGCACACGCGTTAGTCAACGTCAGATATTGACGGGGCATGTACAATGCAAATGTCTCATAGAAAGTGCACACGCAAAACAGTCCTACTCATTATTATTGTTTTTTTAATGTTTTAAGCCTTAGTTTTAATTAAATTAATTTAATTCAGACTAAATTAGTTTAAATCCCTTATAAATTTGGGAAAGGGTTTTCTAATTATTTTCCAATTATTTTCAAAGGATTATTTTATTAGGATTATTTTGAAATTTAGTTCAATTTTTTCAAAGAGTTGAAATATTAATTAAATTAATTATCAAATAAATTCCAAAATTAAAGTAATTGTTTTTCTTAATATGATTAATATTAATAATTTATTTATTCCTAGTTTAATTTTATAAATTTTGTTTCTAAAATTAGAATTAATTAGACTCTTTAAAATTAAGAAAATTGTTTCTTAAATTAATTTTATTTATTTCAATTTGATTGAGTTAAATTAAATTTATGGCTTTATTCGTTTAGAGAATTATTATTCATTTTATTTAGAATTGTTTCATTATTTATGAATAGTAAGTTTCTAGATTTATTAGAAAATGTATTTTTCTTGGTTAAATTTTGAAAAGTATTTTCATTTATTAATTAAGAAAAACGTGCTTTCTTTAATATTTTGAAAATAATTTTCCAATTTATTAAAAATATATTTTTTAATTAATCAAGAAATTAATATTTAAGTAAATAATATAAGTGACTTAATTAAGTAAATTTAAAAGTGTTTTATTTAATTTTGAAAATAATTTTCTTTTAATATTAGAAAATTTTTTCTAATTAAGAAAAAGTAATATCTAATGAGATTAGAAATAGTTTTCTAACTAGATTAGAATGTGTTACTTATATAATTTTGAAAAAGGAGTTTTCCTAAATTATAATGAGTAAAAAGATTAATTTATTAAAAAAATTTTCAATTAAATTTTATTAAAGAAGTCAAGATAATTGGAAATAGTTTCCAATTAAATTTGAAAATTGTATTCAAATCAAATTAAGTTTCTATTTAGAATAGGAATTTAATATATTTAGGAATCAATAAGTTTAATCTAATTTAATTTTTCCTAGGAGTTAGAAATATTATTTTAGAATACGAAGATCAATAATTAGAATCAATCGAAGCTTAATATTTTATGTATATACTTTGATTATGAGTGCATAAGTTGCATACTTTATTTATATGTTTGATATATATATTAGATGCATGTCAAATTGTACGTTTCATATGTGTGATATTTTATATGCAATTTTAGTTTTGATGAGAAAAACAAAATAAATCCCTTATTAAAATATTTACATGTTAAGAACGTGATTGTTGCCTTCTGCTATTATAAGAATAAACTAGAGTTCTATTTATTGATAGAATTGTTGAGTAAACTCAAGTTCATTTTATCCCAAATATATTTAGTCTTATGACAGTGGGTTTTACTTAACTAAATTTGCGTGATTTTGATGAACAAACTAATGATCACATGAATTTAAAGGCATGGCTAGGAATAACATATAAGATATGTTTTGGAAAGAGTTATTATCTAATGGATCTAGAAGTCGCATAAGATGTGATTGATAAATTGTTATCTACCTAATTTAAGTTTAGTTGATTTGTTAAGCAAACTTAAAATTAACTATATTTGAATGAGATCATAACCCACTAGAAAGATTAGAGTAATCTTTTTGAATAGTACAGAGGGCTATTATTTCAAATAAAATAGTGGGAGTAACCAAATATGTTAGAGTCCTAATCTCATTTGGTAGTTATGACATATAATTAAATACTTTCTTTTCTTACATATATATTGTATTCTAAGTAGAATTTACTTTGTTTAGTATAGTTGATACTATATTAGTGAACCAAATTTCCTAGAAATAGGTTATGTTTGAGAATAGTTCTCAAAATTAGATAAAAAAAGTTGTATGTGTATTATGTAATTTTGCTATAATCCCTTCTCAATCTGTGACAAAGTTTTAGAGATATGTCAAAATCATATAAATGACAAAATGTAATAACATTTTGAGTTGACTAATGTTGCATAAACTTTGGTGACAACATGTAAGATTAAATCAACACCATGATAGCAAGATGCAAGAGGATGCATAGAGTAGAATTGAAAGGTATAGTATTTTTTTAGAATTGTTCTACTTAATTTAGCCTACTAAAAATATAAACATAGACATCAATTAAAGGCATTTGCTATAGTATGATAATAGTTATCATAAGAAGAAAAATGATTGCATGACTTTTCTTGCCTAAACGAGATATGATAGAAATCATATGTATTTACAGTTCATGTTTTTGAGTATTTGGTACTGAATATAGATTCAACATTATTATAATGTTCAAAGCATGATAAGAAATAAATTGTTAAGTACAAGGAGTTAATATAATTTTATACAAATAGTTTTTATGTGTTAGATCAAAGGAGACTTATGCTTAACATACATGGCAAGAATAAAAGTTGGATAATTATGACTATCCTTTTATGCTATATTAGTTAAATCAACATAACGAGAATCATAAAGGTACATTATATGATATATGTATCCTTTTGATTATGGATTGTATGAAACTTTTCAAGTTAAAAAATAACCAAATCAACCTTTTGTGGAAGGATGATGATGGTATTGATTTTTTAAATATATATATGATGTATTAGATGGAATAATAATTCATAAGAGGATAATACTTATATTTCATTAGATTACTAATGACTTTATGTGATATGGTCATATGTATTAAATGAAATGTTGATTTAAAATTTTGAAAATTTCGAATAGTTTAAACCTACGTAAAAATTAAACATTGAGAATACTTAAGCACTTCGACGAGATCAATTTAATGAGATTTAAATTTTTGTTTATCTATAAGAATGAGATTCTCTAGTGAATACCTTCATAACAAAATTCTATAAAAGTATGGTTTTACGTAAGAAGAAAAATAAAATATAAGATATTATATAATGCAATAGTATTTCTTCTATACCTATGCTTAGTACAATGACTTACCTTTAATAGTTCTAATTAAATCAATTAGCAAGATTTCATATCAGATAAGGAACATTAAGACTTTGAAAGAGTCAAAGTTAATGAGATGTGATGCTTGATTGAAGCATGTATTACCTATTAAGTTTAGAACTAAATTAGGTAATAAAAGATTATAAGATATCCAAAAGGTTGGATATAATCTTACAAACTTATTGAACAAATTATTTATTTCAATGTATACTTATAGGATAATGGTTCTCAGGATAGTAGTGGGAGTAAGATGAAATTTAAAAAGTTCAAATCTCTGTACATTATATCCAATTGGAACTGGTGCCTTTGTTAATATATTTGATGTGTAGTTGAAAGGCTATGAACATTAAAAGATTCACTTTCATGATGAATTCAAAGAGTTTGTTTTGATATGATTGTGAATTTATCATGTCTACATGAAGGTTAGTGGAAGTATAGTTATCCTCTTCAGTCAGAGTTTGTAGAGACATATTGCCCACAGAAACGATAATTTTGATTTTCAATTGTTGAAAACATAATGTCTAAGAATAACTCTTGTTGGATATGAAAAGGTAACAACTTAATGCTGGAATTAGATCTATAGAGATAGATTGAAAGTTGTTTACCTATTCTAACTTCAAATAGATAGATAATGTACTAAAAGTGTTTAGCATTTGAGATATCTGATACTTTTGAAATATTAAAGATATTCATTATTCTATGTATGAGTTGATATTTGAGTTTAAGGAGATAAGGATAATTACTTTAGAAGTAAATCGTAATTAAGGTCTATTTTACTTAAGAATAATATCTTTTAAGTTTAGAAAGATTCCAATATAGCAATGGTTGTTAATTAAGCCATAATACATTTTTCATTTAGTGGAAATGAATAATTAAATCAATAAGTTCTTTAGTGAACTTGATGTAGTTATTTGTATTGTTCAAGACAGTAATGTACTATGGAACATTAGAGCCATTGGGCAGGTAAAAGGAGCTAATGTCTCATCAAAGATCTAAGGATTTATTTAAGCAAAATTTCTTAACTATGATGATAATTAAGATGAAAGTTGTAGGATTTAAGCTAATGCTCACTATAGAGAATCTTATAGAATTTTCTTATTAAGCTACTATCCTAGCAGTAACATAATCATCATCTAGTGATACGGTATAAGATACTTAAACGATTGGCTTAGTGTAAGTGGGAGACTCTTAGTTTATGCTTTACAACCAATTGATTGCTTGTAGTTAGTGATAAAATAAATTAAAGACATTCTTTATCGTGTACGTTTTTAGATGTATATGATAAAGTCTATGAGATAATTATATGTTACAAATGAAATTATAATGAGATTATAATTATAAGATTCATATTGTATTTATGTATTATCCCTAAATTATTCTTAGTCATTGTTTTATTAAGACTGGACATTAATAGAATGTAAAAAAACTAGCACATATTATGTTTTTTCTTTTGAAAGAAGTAGTCGATCTCATAGGCTAAAGTATGAAGATACTTTAAAAAATGTTGGGTGCTTGTTAGAGAACAAGTTCACTAAACTGACCTGACATGAAAAATCTATTTGAAACATTACTTGTATGTCTATGGAGTTTCTAATTGTGATGATTGTCTAAGTAATCCTTTGACTTGAGATCTTCAAAGTTATTTTCTATAGGAATTGCTATATTTTGATAATACTTATAACCTATTATAATCATAGGTTGTTCAGTCGATAATCATTGGATGTAACATGAACTATATAGAGGCAATTAAGTGATCAAGTTAGGATTCGTTGCCTTAAAGAAATTAAAGAGAATATTATATCATTCTCAATGAATATTGATTCGAAAAATCTTTAGTTAGGATGGAATGACGCTTTGTAAGTAGTTTACAAATGTTATTAATTAATCAATAGCTAATGACGGAGAAATAATATAATGGACTCAAAATAAAGTAGATATTAATTTCATACTCTATGTCTAATATGAGCATTATATAATCAAATGATTAAATTATACGAAAAAATCATGCATAGAAAGGTTAGTCAAAACTACTTTGACACTTCTAAATATGATGTGTTGCTAGATGTCAATCTTGATATATGATTATAAATTGTTTAATTGGAAAATTTAAAATAAATAAAAGTATTTTTAATTTATCTAATTCTAATTATTAATTAGAATTATAATTTATAATCATTGTCAACATATTTGAGAACCTAACGAGTCTTAAAGAAAGAATGAGTTGAAGAGAACAAAGATATTTTAATCAAGTTGGACTTGATTGTAAAGTTTGAGAAACTTTATGATTAAATATAAGATATTAAATAAATAAGGATCAATATGAAATATTGGACCTTATTTAGGCATAACTGATATTTAATTAAAATTATTTATGATTCTAATTAAAGTATAATTAAAATTAAATTTTAATTTTAATTAAATTACTAAAATGTTCAAAGTCTATTATAAATAGGCATAAGCTCTAATGAAGCTAGCACTTCTTGCTTAACCGTCTTTGTAAGGGTTACAGAGGTCTCTCAACCTGTTATATGGATATCGTTAGACGTCGGACACTTATGCAACTACGTTGGTTGAGATTGATCGATTTTGGAAATGCGTCGAGGGATACAACAAAAATATAATCAAGCTTCACAATAACGTACGAATTAAAATTTATGTTTTGTTAAGATTTATACACGAATCATTTTATAGAATTAAAGTGATCTCATTTTTTAGGAAATCAAAATATGAAAAGGTTTTATGATTATTCCGCTGCAATCGGGATCTTGTCCCGATTTTCCACCAGATATAGAACTTACCTTAATTAACAATGCAACTAACTCATCCCAATTGCAGACATCACTGTATACGTGAGATATGTTCAACAAAACACGCTATAGCTTTGTTGGAATATCAGAGAAAATGGAGTCCTTACGGAATCACATGTCATCCATCTCAACACTCATCTCCATGTTCGCTTCCTTGTAAACAATTTTCATGGTTATGCGCATAACTGTGAAGGATATTCTTCCCAAATACTTCCATGATGTTGTGAACAAGAAACGCAATTCGCATACCTCTTCTCTTTCTACATGACATTTGTGATTGAGCAGTATTAGGATTATAGTGAAAATGAGACATATTGTGCTGGTCAGGTATACTTGCCAACCCGAGTTGGTACTGCCACCAACACCCTCTCTCTCGGTCACAATGACTGCAACAACCCCACCAGATCACCAACAATTTGCATTGCTACTGATTGCAAGATCGCTGATGTGCTTGAGGGCATGTAATTGGAGTGGACCATGCACGTAAAAGAAGCCAAAAATAGTGGTTTTCCTATCCGAACTAAGAGATACTTCGAGCTAATCTACAGGAAGGAGGACAAAGACATAGTGGTGCATAGGTCTGCAGAGGATATCTTAGAAGGATATTGATAGAAAAGGTAGAAGAAAGACAATAGAATTTGAAGGAATAATTTTATTCAATCTCGTATTGTATTTACAGGACCATATTTATACAACTCCAATTATTCTCCTATTGGTTGTGTCCCCTAGATTTAAGGGAAAATTATAACTAACAAATTTGTAAAGTGCTAGCTATATAATACCACATATGCGGTGAAGGGTAGAAAAAGACAAAATAGAAAAAGACAAAACGGTAACATAAAATGAATTATCACAAAATGAAAACAGTAGAACAATAGGAGCCCAATGCTGTGGCCTGTGGTTGCTCTGTCACTCCCAAACCCATTGCTCTGTCACGTCTAAACCCATTAATATGTTTTTAGGTGTTTTATCACCCGCCCTTCAAGTCGGAGGTTCGATCGAAGACCAATGACTCCAAACTTGTTAATGAGACCCAAAAACACGCATGCACACAATGCCTTATGAATAAATCTACAAGCTGTTCCTTTATGTTCACGAGTCTTAGCTCAAGAAACCTTAAACTCACGCAATCTCGAACCAGATGGAGATCAATCTCAAGGTGCTTCGTCCTCTTATAAAAGACGGGGTTTTTTGAGATGTAGATGGCAGTTTGGTTGTCACAATATAGAGGTATGGGTTCTTGAATCTTAATCCTAAAAGTTTGAAGTAATTGTGCTATCCATTTCAATTCACAAGTTGTTGAGGCTCAGCTTCTGTACTCTGATTCAACTGACGAACGACTCACTATTGTTTGTTTCTTTATTTTCCAGGAGATCGGAGGCTTCCCGAGGAACACACAGAAGCCTGTTAAGGAGTGCCTGGAGAAGACGCAACTTCCCTAATCTGAGTCAGAATAAGCTACAAGGTGAGGGCTTTCATTTGCTTCATAAAAAATCCCTAGATTTTGGTTCCCTTAAGGTATTTTAGTACTCGTTTAGCTGCTTCCCAATGTGGTAGTCTAGGGTTGCTCATGAACTGGCTTAGTTGTTGTGTCACTTATGTAATATCAGGCCTAATGAAGCTTAATTATTGTAATCTTCCCACTAATCTTTTGTATATTTCTGGTTTATCTAGTAGCTCACCTTCTTCAATGGTTAATTTTATTCTAGGGATGATGAGTGTTGCGCAAGATGTACAGTCCAATAAATTGGTTTCTAGCAAAATATCTTTGATGTATTTGCCCTGAGTACGTATCATCCCATCTTTTGCTCTTGCTATTTCGATTCTAAAGAAAAATTTTGCATATCCCAGATCCTTGATTGTGAATTCTACATTCAATGCCCTCTTCATTGATTCCATTTGTTCTTCATTAGCACCTATCATTAAAATATCATCCACATAGATGATTACTGCCATGAAGTCATCTCCTGTGCCCTTAGTGTATAGGCAATGATTTGCTTTTGATTTAGTGAACCGTATTGAGTGTAGTTTTGAAGATAACTCTTTATTCCACCGCCTACCCACCTGTTTTAAACCATAGATGGATTTGATTAGCCTGCATACCTGTCCTTTCTTAGCTTTAGTATAGCTTTGTGGGGGTAGCATATATAGCTCCTCTTCTAGGTATCCATAAAGAAAAGCATCATTAATGTCACATTGATGGATTGGCCATTGCTTAGAACCTTTTCTATTGGAGAGAAGACTTCTGAGTAATCAACTCCTTCCTTTTGGATAAAACCTTTTGCCATAAGTCTGGATTTCAATTTATCTAGTGTGCCATCTGGATTGTGCTTCACTTTATATACCCATTTCGAAGCTATGGCCTTCTTTCCTTTAGGTAACTATGTAAGTTTCCAAGTTTCATTTTTCTCTACAGATAGTTGCTCATTCATAGACTCTACCTATTTTTCATTTTTACTTGCAGTTTCATAGGATAAAGGCTCAAAAATTTCAGAAACATTACTTATAAAACTACTATAATCGTTGTTGTGTTAGATGTTCAACACCCTTAACCTTTCTTCATTTGTTCCTAGAGGACAACAAACTTGTAATGCTACATTGTTATCATCAAAAGAGTTAATGGACTGATGTGCTGTGGTGTGAAGGACATAATCTCATAGGTATTTAGGAGTTATATGTATTCTGTTGCTTTTCCTTTGTGTGGGAGGAATAGGTAATGCATTTTGGTCTGGTGGGCTGTTTGGTAAGGCATAGTTAGGTGTGTGGGAAATTTTTTCTGAATTGTTGTCACATTGCTTGATAGGTTGTGAGGTTGTCATGGTAGGTGTTTGTGTAGGATATTCTTTGTCTGTATTGGTTAAAGTACTTGCGAACAAAGGTTCTAGGTTTTGTGTAGTGCTTGTAACATTTTCTGCAAATGGGAAGTCACTTTCATAGAACACAACATTTCTTGACACGAATACTGTTTTAGTATCCAAATCTATGACTCTATAGGCCTTGTAATCTGGCATATACCTAAGGAAAATGCTCCTTTTTGACCTAGGATCTAGTTTTGTTTTATTTGGAGTTTTGTCTAAGGCAAAGCAAAGGCAAGTTTAGGTGTTCATAGTTAGGTTTTCTATTGTGCAATTTCTCAAAAGGACTCACCCACCCCAGGATTTTGGTTGGGATTCGGTTGATGAGGTATGTAGTTGTTAATAGAGCCTCTCCCTAATATCCTCTAGGTAATTTATCTTTAAAAAGTAGGGCTCTAGTGATATGAAGTAAATGTTTGTGCTTGATTTCCACCACACCATTTTGTTATGGTGTAGAGGGGCTACTCTTTTGGTGCTAAATTTCCATTTTGTAAAAATTTTGGTACATTCTTGATTGATGAACTCCTTCCCATTATCAGTTTGTATTTTTAATATTCTAGTGTTGAACTGTCTCTCAATATTTATAAGAAACTGCACAACGGTTTGTGGTGTTTGGTATTTGTGTCTTAGTATAAAGTTCCAAGTAGCTCTAGTGAAATCATCTACAATTGTAAGAAAATAATGTGAACCACCCATAGTAGAAACACTGTAAGGCCCCCATAAATCCATATGAATGATTTCGAAAGGTCTAACTGTACGTATTTTATGTGTAAGGAAAGGCTTTTTTTGCTGTTTGGCTAGAGGACACACTTGACATTCATATTTAGTAGGGACAGAAACATTTATCTCATTAATATGCTTTAATTTTTCCTTAGATATATGCCCTATTCTAGAATCCCACAAATCAAATGGTACTGAAACATTAAAAGCAACATTCTCAGCCTTGTAGAACTCTAAAGAAGGACCTTTTAGGCTATTTGGGGTTAGGAAAGTCTCTGTGTTTAGCTCATACAATCCATTCACTGCCTTGACAATAGCTATAACATCATTAATCCGAAGGTCCTACAAAAACAACTTGTTAGAGAGGAAAATTGCAGCAACTTCATTCTGAGTAGTGAGTTTATTGATAGACAATAAATTTTTGAAGAAATTAGGTATATGTAGAATTTCATTGAGGGAAATTTTATCCCCTATATGTGACTGACCAATATGAGCAACCTCTTGCTTAGTCCCATCAGGTAGAGTCACAGGATCATATGCATTGTTAACCACCTATTTAGTGCATTGACTAAGGTCTGCCGTCATATGTGTAGAGGCACCAAAATCAATACGCTAAGAATCGATATAATTGAATACTATGTTCACAGAGTGTGAAACATTACCTGCATAGTTTTGATACCCTGAAAATTTTACCTCCCCTACAGCTTTGCCTTTGATAGCTTTACCTATCTCTTGTTGAATGAAATTAGCAAGACTAGGAGATATTTTTGCATTACATGGCTTC
>JANZXP010000194.1:24704326-24714938 GCA_027576715.1 Erythroxylum flavicans | reverse complement strand
AGTGATGGCCCTTGAAGCGTCACAAGTACACATAGGAATAGGACTTAGACTGGATAAGTCATCCCACAATTTTTTTAGCTTAGTGTAATATGCAGACATTGTTAAAGTGCTTTATTTAAGAGAACTTATTTCCCTCTCTATTTGGTATAACAATGGCCTATTAGCTTCACCAAACCTCTCTTGTAATTCAACCCAAAGTTCTCTAGCAGTAGTGAAAGACAAAAAGGCATAACCTAGTTCTTTAATCATGGCATTGAGAATCCATGATTTTACCATGATATCTGCACTCTTCCATTTTGCTAACAGGACTGCATCTTCTGTGGGTATAGTTGCAGGTTCCATCGATGAAGAGCAACTTGTCCTTAGCACATAAGGCTATAGTCATGGATTTGCTCCAGGTAATGTAGTTGTTGCCATTGAAGGGTGTAGTGACAAGTATAACACCAGGATTTTCAATGTTGGTAACTGAGTAAGGCTCTTAGTCATTTTTTGTTGGTCAGTTCGTGGCACTGGAGCCACTGTTGTCAATGGTATTAGACATTGTAGGTTAAGATTGAGGAATCAGAGAGGTGGCTCTGATACCATGATAGAAAAGGTAGAAGAAAGACGGTAGAATTTGAAGGAATAATTTTATTCAATCTCGTATTGTATTTACAGGATCATATTTATACAACTCTAACTCTTCTCCTATTGGTTGTGTCTCCTAGAATCAAGGGAAAACTTTAACTAACAAATCTGTAAAGTGCTAGCTGTACAATACCACATACGTGGTGAAAGGAAGAAAAAGACAAAATAGAAAAAGACAAAACGGTAACATAAAATGGATTAACACAAAATGACAACAGTAGAACAATAGGAGCCTGATGCTGTGGCTTATGGTTACTCTGTCACGCCCAAACCCATTGCTCTGTCACGTCCAAACCCATCAATATGTTTTTGGGTATTTATCAGATATAATCCAAATCTCCAGTTATAATCAGAAAGCAGATTCTTGGGAATCCACAGGGTTTACGTATCTGTCAACCTTTAAAACCTTAGCCATTGATCCTGACTTCAAGCAGTACATAATAGATGATCTTAACATGTTTAAGAGCAGTAAGGACTATTCCATAGCGTTGGCTGCGCTTGGAAACGTGGGTATCTCCTATATGGTCCACCAGGAACTGGAAAATCATCGCTTGTTGCTGCCATTGCTAATCACCTTAGATACGGTATTTATGATGTCCAAGTCCAGACTGTGAAAAACAACGCTCAACTCAAGAAAATAGTCATATCCACCATGAGTCGTTCCATTATCCTCATTAAGGATATCGATTGCAGTTTGAAGATAAGTTTACAGCTTCGAGACCGTGAAGAATCTTCGGGTTATGATGACAACCAGGAACAACCAAATGATTTGAAGCTATGTAGCACGGACAAGGCAAAATGGAGCCGTGTTTGCGTGTCAAACACGTGTCTGACACGGACACCCACCCGACATGCGGTGAACACGTGTCCATACGTGTCGAAATTAAAAAATAATTTTATTTGGCTCAAACACGACTCGGACACAATTGAAGATTTGGTTGATAAAACGACATCAAAAGTTAGAGTCAACTATGCAAACGCATTTAATTGCTAGACAACTATCAAAACATTTGCTGATGAAAGCAATGCCAATGTTTGAGAGCAAAGTGATTAGAAGCTAGATATTTTAGTTAGATTTTTCGGTTGTAAATACCCCTGTGAATGACTAATTCTACTTTTGGATAGGAGATTGTAGACAAATTGTTTAATGGAATATATGCTTCATATTTTTTGAGAGGGGCTTATAAAGTACCAAATATGTATGAACTATCAACATGTTGGAAGTTTTGAAACACATCAATCAATATACATCATATTATGAATTCTGAATTTTTTCTTAATTCTAATTTTATATATATATATATATCCGTGTCCGTGTCCACCAAATTTTAGAAATTAGTGCGTCCCCATATCCGTGTCCGTGCTTCTTAGATTTGAAGCCTAAAACAGAAGGGGTAAGCAATTCCTTTTCCAAGTTATATATCTTAAATACGCGAAATTAATTCATATTGAGCTTAGATATAACCATGAATAGACGATATTTACATTACAATGTTTACAAAACGCAGATTACACTCTCAGCGCTGCTAAACTTCATTGATGGCCGATGGTTGAGTAGCGCAAACGAAAGGATTATAATCTTCACAACCAATCATAAAGACAAGTTGGACCCAGCTTTGTTACGTCCCGGACGCATGGACTATCACATTTACCTGGGATATTGGTCGCCGGTTATGTTCAAGAAACTTGCAGCTTCATACCTTGGAATCAAGGACCATGCCGTCTTTAGTTGCATGCATAGAACTTGAAAGGACCAGTTGGCTCCAGCTGGGCAACTTATGATGAAAAAGCGCAAGGGCCATGAAGTTGCACTCTAGAATTTCTTCCAATTTTTGGACATGAAGGAGAAAGAGATTGAGGCTAAGAAGTTGGAGAATGGAGCCTAAACTGATGGTGGCTGTGACCGAGGCTGATGATAGCCAGGATATAAATATTGAGCATATTATTTTTTATAAATAATAATAATTATTATTAAATAATGATCAGGTCTCGTAAATAATTTTCAATATAAATAAAAAAATTTAGATTCCCAGACGAACATTGGAGAAAGTTTTGGGTTGGGTCAATACTGGACTCGCGCAAACTCGTCTCAAACAAAAACGTTCACGAGCAGCCATGAAATGGCTCTTTCCCAAGTATGATTAGGCCTAGTTTCACGCGACTGTGTACCGTCGCAAGCACAGCTTTCACAGAGAACATAAACCTCGCGTTCTCGTCTCGGAAGGCATCAAATAACTTAACATGGAAAACCCAGCTCGCTTATCCCGTGAATGTGTTCCAAGTGAATTCCGAACTCAAGGAATTGGTTAAAACCGGTCGATTGTTTGAAGCTCGTAAGGTGTTTGATACAATGTCTCTTAGAGACGAGATTTCATGGACCACGATGATTACTGGTTATGTGAATGCCTCCGACGCTGTTGAGGCGTTGGCTTTGTTTTCGAAGATGTGGGTTCTGCCTGGAGTTCGTATGGACCCTTTTATACTTAGCGTTGCTTCCAAGGCTTGCGGCCTTGATTTGAATGTTGGTTTCGGAGGATCGTTACATGGGTATACGGTTAAAAGCAACTTTGTCGACTCAGTTTTTGTCGGTAGTGCGCTTTTGGATATGTACATGAAAATTGGCAAAGTTGAACATGGTTGCAAGATCTTTGAGGAGATGCCTCTAAAGAATGTTGTATCATGGACAGCTATAATTACCGGGCTTGTCCGTGTTGGTCGTTACAAAGAGAGCTTGTTTTACTTCTCTGATATGTTGAGATCAAAAGTTGTGTGCGATTCGTATTGTTTTGCTATTGCATTAAAGGCCTGTGCCGATTCTGGTGCTTTGGATCATGGAAGGGAAATTCATTCTCAAACCATAAAGGGAGGGGTTCATGAAAGCTCGTTTGTGGCTAATACTCTTGTTACTATGTATAACAAATGTGGAAAGTTTGACTACGGTTCTCGTTTGTTCGAAAATATGAGCATCAAGGGTGTGGTTTCATGGACAACGTGTATAACAACGTATGTTCAGACTGGTCAAGAGGTAAATGCTGTTAAATCATTTAAAACAATGCTAGAAACGGGTGTAAATCCCAATGAGTTCACTTTTGCAGCAGTTATTTCTGGTTGTGCCAATATGGGGAGGATTGAATGGGGTGTACAATTACATGCCCATATTCTACGCCTTGGTCTTGTGGATTATCTTTCAGTTGCTAATTCAATCGTGACCATGTATGCAAAATGTGGTATGCTAACCTTGGCTTCTATGGTCTTTGAAGGGTTGACTCAAAGAGATATAGTTTCATGGAGCACTATGATTACAGGGTGTTCTCAAGGAGGCTATGCAGAGGAAGCTTTCCAGTATCTGTCTCGGATGAGAAATGAAGGGCCAAGACCAAATGACTTTGCCTTTTCTAGTGTTCTCAGTCTTTGTGGTAACATGGCAATTCCTGATCAAGGGAAGCAACTCCATGCCCATGTTTTTTGTGTTGGGTTAGAACAGACTTCTCTGATTCAAAGTTCACTGATTAACATGTATTCAAAATGTGGTAACATTAAGGAAGCTTTGAAAGTCTTTGAGGAGGGAGAAAACAATGATATTGTATCATGGACAGCACTGATTAATGGTTATGCTGAGCATGGGTACAGCAATCAAGCCATTGATTTGTTTCAGAGGATTCCCGAGGCTAGTTTGAGACCAGATTCAGTCACCTTCTTAGGTGTTCTCACTGCTTGCAGCCATGCTGGACTGGTTGATTTGGGTTACCACTACTTTAATTTAATGAGCGAAGAGTACAGGATTCATCCTTCCAATCAACATTATGGCTGCATGATTGATCTTCTTTGTCGAGCTGGACGGTTAAGTGAGGCAGAAAACATGATCCAAAGCACGCCATGTCAACAGGATAATGTTAGTTGGTCAGCACTTCTCAGGGCATGTAGGGAACATGGTGATGTTGATCGTGGAAGACATGCTGCAGAGAAGATTCTTGAGCTGGATCCAAATTGTGCAGGGGCACACATTACCTTGGCTAACCTGTATGCTGCCAAAGGAAGGTGGAGAGAAGCAGCTGATACAAGAAAAGGGATGAGATTGAAGGGTGTAATTAAAGAGCCAGGATGGTCCTGGATTAAGGTAAAGAATCAACTTTTTGTCTTTATGTCTGGTGATCGATCTCATCCAGAGGAGGAAGATATATATGACATGTTGGACTTTGTGGGCTCTGGGTCAGATATGGCCAACAAGGAGATTGAGTATTTTCTAAATTATATTGAAGATTAGCTAGGCAAAATAGTATTTCATTACCAGATCACTGGATTCATTTGAAGATCAGTTTTTGTATTCACAGGAAGATATCACCATGGATGGGACAATATTCAGTTGGAGATTCATCTTCTTTGTAGCTTGGCATACAAGTGCTTTTGCGCCAATGAGCCTTAGCTCAAGTGGCATTTGCTACCTTTCTCCAACACTCAAGTTCAGGTCATCCTGTTGCCACAAAAAAAAAAAAGGAGGTGCATCCGACAGCATGCTTAAGCCAAATGGGAAATCCACCCAAAGTTGGTAACTACTTTTAAAAGCTTGAAGAAATGTTGAACAATGATACGTCAACATTATTAATTAGTATGAGGTGGATGATTTCTAGGATGAAGTTGTGAACTTGAATCCATGCAATTCCTCTACACTACAGGGCTTCCAGCCTTCGGCCAGTATTGTCTGCTATCCGCTTCAAGAGTTTAAATGCATTTTAGGCCTAGTTCCCGAAGCACAGCATTCCAGTTCAATCATATTTTGCTAAAGGTAGGTTAAGCTATCATTCATTCGTTAACCAGTTTTATACCACTAAAATTATGCGTCTAATGCTCTCCCTTCATATCCTTGTTACAGGAGCTACAATGCTCTCCCTTCATATCCTTGTTACAGGAGCTGAATGTAGCTACGAAAGACTTGCCTTGTTGGCGTTTATGACTTCATACGAAGGGCTTGCTCCCACTCCTAAGATTATGACCTCTTCCTTATATTGTCTGAGGTGAACAAAGAGAACATGATTGCAATTGCATGACACTTACCTAGGTTATATTAGATATAGTGGAGGCTTACTGTCTGAGGCTTGTTGGAGGGCAAATTTAAATAAATGTAGGGCATGTTTTCACGGGAGATCTTTACCTCTAGGATACATGCCTCTCATCAGAATAAATGCTGTCATCAAGTTATAGAAAGGTAAATTGTACATTGGATTGGACTATGCAAAAGCTGAATAGTTGTCTTGTTTCGCGTTCCATCTGCATCTTCCTCTTAGGTTGTACCCCTTCAGAATTTTCATTTTTCAGGTAATTCCTTGTCATTTGACAGATAAAGATAACTAGTCAATCTCGTTCCCTACTAATAACTTTGTTGATGCTTGGTAGTTTGAAGGTCACAAATTACTCATTACAAGGACAGTTGCAGCATTAGCCCTAAACATGACTAGTTCAGCCATGGAAATCCGGATTAACATTAATTCAGGATGTCCACTGGACATGGAAAGTCTACTGAGAGGTTAAGATATTCTGCGAAGCTTTGATTGTTAGGTACTTTAAGACTGCTAAGTAAAGAACAAGAGGGCTTTAACTCCACAACCACCAGCAGCTACCTTATTCTCGGAGTAAAAGAAATTGACGATTAGTTGTTAGCACTATGTGACTAATAAGATTTGAGATATCGCTATGAGTACAGCACATTCATACTCGTTAGTGTACATCACTTGCACAAGGTTTACCACATTATGGGCAACCTCTGACCCGAATCTAACCATATAAGCCACCTTTTCATATTACATTTTTTTATGCGTTCTAAATTACCTGCAAAAGCAATAACTTATCAGTCATTTTGAAACTTTACAAATCTATCAGTTATAAAGCTGTCAATCTTCAATAAGGTTTGTCAATCATCGTTGAGCCAATGAAGGATCACATGCACAAGAAAACAAACGCAGAATCCAACAGCCCCCGTAACAACAATTATGCGAACCCACAAAGAAGAAATAAATGCTTTCAGCACAAAATCATTCCATAGCCATAACCACAAAATAGAAAAACAAGATCCTACAGCTGCACCAACGAACACTTGACTAATTGTATGAAGTTGTTGTGAGACTCGTAGCCACGCCTGCAACAGAGGGAAGTTAGAAAAAGAAAATATTAGCAAGATGTCCATTTCAGGTTATTAGTATTTATCGTCATTATTTAGCCAAGAATTTCACTCCCTTGGCCCTGAGAGTACAATAAACTGCCTTGAAGTAAAAATTATAAGGAACTATTACAAATTGTATATTGCTGACAATGGCAAACGCTTCGGTTTCATTATTCCTAATTGCTTCTTGGCAAAATTGAAAGCACTTGCCCAAGCATGGATTCCTCTGTAGTACTTACAAGATATGAGCCAAAGGCAACTGTCACAGCACTGAGAACCAACGTCAACTCATTCACTCCCAGGCATTGCACGGCTGACACAGCATAAGATGCAGCCAGACAAAATTGTAAAAGGAAAGTCAGTACAACTTTAGTATGCTTTAAGGAACTAATCAACACTTGCACCTAAAAGATCATCAGATATAGACGTGCGTAAGACGTGCGTAATGACATGAATCATTGCGAGTAACCATCTGGTAACAAGAAGATGACTGTGGTTACTAGCCCTGATCTGTATGCAAGAACCCGTGCCTAGAAGCACAAATAGTTCAGGGTTCACGGATTGGTTTCATCTCCCCATACCTATCCAAATTCACTGAAAATAAATGCCAGGCATTGACATTCCCCATGCAGTTGTCAATCCATTTTAAAATGAAACATTGAATGTGACATTGATTTGATGCAACAGAAAGTTGCATTCTATGTAACATAAAATTCAAATTTTCGGTTCACAAGCTATAGATTAATCCAAATTCCTTTCTACATAAAACATTGAAACAATTTTTGTTGAAATAGCTGTAGCTTGTTCCAAGTAATCCTTTCCATTTCGTGCATTTAGGCAAAACTGTGGCACATGAATGTAGAGCGTGATAAAAATATTCAATTTAGTGTAAACATTTTAATTGAAGAGTTTTATAGGGCCAAAAACTTCACTTCATGAGGATATAAATCTGCATATGTCTCGTAGCGCGAAAAGATAAGAGTAAAAGAATTACTTGACAAAATGACAAATATGATGATATAGAAGATGGATTGTGCATGTGAAGATGGCATCCCAGGGTCAGATCTGGATGTTGGAAAAGGTCTGTCCTGGTTCAGAATCCGTTTGAGTATAACTGAGAGGAAAGTATTTAAAACAGATCCCATAGTAGCCCACAAGGCTTCAGCATCATGCCTCCAGATAACAATAGCACCAAAAATGGCAGCTACAAGCCACTTGCTCTACAAGAAATAGTATTCCAGAAAGAAAACAAAGATTGTAATCTAAAGATTTAACGTATTCAATGAAGAAAAGAGGGGAAAAAAAAAAACACGTCAACAGATAAAACATACCAAACAAGTTGGGATAACATTGTCACTCAAATCTGGTTGCAGGTTTAAGAAACACTAGCCTTAATAATTAACTCAGTGGAGTGATTTCCCTAAATCGAATAATGCAGTTGTATAAATGTAACGTCTGAAGGACCAAACAAAATTTATGGGTTAGATGGGGATGAGTCTAAAGTTGTATAGGATTTAAGTTTCCATCTGAAGAAAGAAAGGTTCCGAATTTTCTACACATTAAGCCTGATACTGTATTTAGTTGAGAGATACGGGTGCCATCACCCTTGAACACACAATTCCTAAGAACAAAGTTACAGATAGACTTAAATTTTAGAACCAAGTTCAAAATTAAATCCTCCAAAATAAGAAACTCCTATCCAAGGAAAGTCTCTATAAACTTTCATTTCTATCTCAGCCAACGAAATTCAACGTTACTAGAAATCAAACTCTAAATAAAAATAGCAACCCAATGCGAAGAGAAGAACAATACCAGACGATTGAGCGTGGCTTCAAGTCCCAAAGCCATCAATTGTGAACGGAACTGAGTTATTCCATTAACAGCTGCTTCATGTTGGAAAAACCCCACATTTTCCTCACTGTCTCTATCGCTAAAAGCAGACACCTTGACCAACTCAGTCATTTTGAGCGACAAGAAAGCAGCTTTCTTTGAACCAAAGCCACCAGAAGAAGTCGATTTTGAAGCTGGGAAGCGGATATTTAAACTAGGTCTCTCTTTATCACGCTTGGAAGATCGAGAAAGATGAAATTTCAAGGTGGGTGAGTGAAAAACAGCCGTGTTACCAACATTTTGGCTGTAGTTTACCACGAAAGCAGAACCCCAAGACATGAGTAGCACAGACAGGTTTCGTGGCTACTATTAACACATGTCAAACGTGTAAAATAAATACGGATTGGTGGTTGTTGAATTTTCCTTTCCAGTTGGCGAAAAAATTTTATGACAGACGGCACTCTTCAAAATCCAAATAAGGATTTGGTACCTGACCAATGCTAAGTTGCCAACACCACACACAGAGCTAAAAGACCTTTGAGTAAGTTTAAGACTCATCGTAGACTTACGTAGCATTTGGCTGCCGTCCTCGTATGTAATTACAGATAACAAAGACATAAAAGTTCTGTATTTTGTAGTATTTGTTTGCTGTTTTTATTTATTTTTGTTCTATTTTCGGAAGATAAAGATATAATTTTTTTGTTCCTTTCAAGACTGTGGTACGATATTTCTCATCCGGTGGACGGAAACAAAAATTATAAAAAATTTCAGAAATGCCTCCCTTCACTAGAATATCTAACTTGTAAGATTTTTTTAACATATTCATTAATTAAAATATTATTATTCATTAATTAGAATATTATAATTAATTAATTAAAATAGTATTATTATTTATTTAATTACATTATATTATATTTAATTAAAATATAATTATTAATTAAAATATAATTCATTCATTAATTAAAATATTATATTGCAATTAATTAATTAATAATAATATTTTAATTAATGAATAGTTATATTTTAATTAATTAATATTTTAATTAAATATATTGTAATTAAATAAATAATATTATTATTTTAATTAATTAATTAATTACAATATTTTAATTAATGAATAATAATATTTTAATTAATGAATAGTTGTATTTTAATTAGTTATATTTTAATTAATAATAATATTTTAATTAAATATAATGTAATTAATTAAATAATAATAATTTAATTAATTATATTGTAATTATTTCATCGTAATTAAAAAATTACAAATACACTTAAAATAAAAATTGATACAATTATAAAATAATCAATGATTCTTAGTTATTGGTCGATAAATTGAATAAATTTTGCCGACAAACTTTATTTTTTGTAGGTAAATTTATTAAAACTATTTTTTCCCTGCATTTAATTTTATTTGATAATCTTATGGTTGATGCATAATTTATATACTTATCAGTTATCTGTTGATAATATTTTGATTTGTTTAAAAAGAAAGTTGATTGATGATATAAAGTAAAAATTATCTTAATTGATAGTAAAAAATTATTTTGTACATAATAAGTATTTAATTCATAAGAAATGATTACAAGTACGCTATTCATTTGGTGACCGCGGATACTTTGACTGCTGCGATGAGGTGCTGTCTCTCCCCTTCAACTTATCCACCTCATTACGAAGCTGAGTTATGTACTCCATCAACTATTGCAACTGAGTTGCCAATGTCTGTACTGTGCTTCGAAGCTCATGGACTTCATTGGGTGTGGACCAACTACTAAATGTTGTTGTACTGCATGTGAAGGATTGAGAATAACATGTGTTCGCAAATAAACCTAAGCCGAATATCCTTCCACGATGGTCCCTACCACCCACTGCATGAGTATAGGTTTGACTCTCATCAACGTCATCAGATTACTGAGACCATCGCTGAATGCTTTCTTGTATTTGGTCCTATCAGAAGGCAATGTTTATGTTAGTAAGTGATAATTATTAAGCATTAATATT
>JANZXP010000194.1:24680900-24700247 GCA_027576715.1 Erythroxylum flavicans | reverse complement strand
TCTACTATGCATGTGCATATGTGAATGCATGCATATGTCACTATTCACTTATACACTAGGTGAGGGGATGTTACAGCGAGGCCCGAGAGGCCGAGGCTCAAAGCGGACAATATCTGCATGCGGGTGGTCTGGGCTGTTACATTAGCTGACTACGAGAAAGAGTCTTCAACAGAGTCCAAAACTTCAAAATCATTTCACCAAATCTGCATCATAAAGAATACAACACATGCATTAAAAATTTAGGGCATTAGATAAAATCTAACACATTTGAAAGTAGACAAAAATAAAAACTCTAAACTTGAAAAAATGCTAAATGACTTACCCAATCTACCAATCAGTCAATCTCCCTTAGGCCTTAGCAGACGCATAAAGAACAAAATCAAGACAAACTCTCACAAGTCACATAAACTCCTTTCACTAGGATGATGAAAAAAAGAAGAGAAGCAAAAGAAGACGAAGAAGATGGCAAAGAAGAAGGTCAGAGAAGAGTTAGGGATTCAGGGTTTTAGTCGAAGGGGCTTTCGAATCGAGAGAAAGAAGAGAGCTCGAGATGAGAGGGTAAGCCAGAAAGAAGAGAGCTCGACATGAGAGGGTGAGTCTCGGAGAAGAGAGTTGGAGATGAGAGAGTGAGACTCAAAGAAGAGCCTAGAGAGTTCAAGAATGAGAGTGAGACTGAGAGCGAGAGAGAGATCGAGAGGGTAAGACAGAGAAAATAGAAGCGGCGGTCATGAGTTGTGAGAAGGTAAAAATATTACCGTATATACCTAGGGTTAGATGTATAAAAAATATAATTTTGTTTTATTTTTACTTGATTGGTTTGGCTCGGATTGGTTTGTTTAAAAATTTTGTCTACACTGCACCCGAATCGATATAGTCGGTTTTCTCAATATCCAAAACCGAACCGAACATCGCACCACTCCACACTAACCTATTTCATTCGGTTTTTCAGGTCAGCTCAGTTTTTTTCAAAATTTTGCCCCCTCCTAGCAACTAATATGGTGATATGGTCTACAAATGTCCCTCTAAAGGACACATTGGTTAACTAATCAGGTAGAGTGTTGAATAATGTGCACCAAGTAACATATTTTGCAAATTTAATGTATATTAGTTGACTCTTATAATTTAATGGTCGACCAACGTTATTTGCACTTATAATAAGGATGTTTCTTGAAACATTGGTCGACCAATATAGGTGTATGGTTGAACAATATCCTTTTAGGAGATACATAGGCTGACTAATATGCTCTATTGATCGACTAATATATCCTAGTGATCAACCCATATCTTAACAGCTAGTGAATCTACACATTCAATATACATTGGTTAACCAATATGCTACAATAGTCGACCAATGCTCTATAACTATTTGTTGTCACAACTAGTTATTGGCTCCAATGGCTAGTAGGAATCCCAAAACCCTATAAATACACATTTTCTCATTGATTCGTACATTAAGAAGTATTCAGGTATCTTTTACACACATTTATAAGTGTTCATCAAGCATTTGAGCATTATTGGCTTATATTTGTATGAGTGAGCCTCTTTAGAGTTATCAAAGTTATCAAGTGGTTAGGATATTATATTATTATACTTGGAAGTGTTCCAAGTGGTATTGAGGTTCCTCTTCACTGTGAAGGAAGATTGTAAACCAGTTCCTCTTTTTCGAGAAAAGATTATACAAAGGTTATTCTTCACCTTGAAAGAAGAATGTGAAATTTTAAGAAAAGTCTTAGGAGTGGAAGTAGGTAATAGTTATTTTCCAAACCATTATAATTTTTTTACGTTCTCTCTTCCCCATCCTCTTTAAATTATCATTAAATTGTTTGATTGATTTATATTAAGCAATTTCTTTATTCTTATATATGATGATTATTGATTATTGTCAAATTGAGTTCATTGGTTAGAAAATTTCGTTAAATTTTGTAAAAACCTAATTCACCCCCCTTTGTTTAATGCAAATAACTATCTATATTGGAACATTATGATGAAATTTTCTTAATGGAAGAAAGTAGTAACCTGTGGAAAATATTTTCAAATGGTCCTTTTATAACTACGAAAATTATATGAAATGGGAACCTCGAGATAAGATATCAATTTATTTAAATAATAAATAATAAATAATAAATTTCTTATTTTGTGCATTTGAAAGAAATAAATTTGGTAGGGTCTCTTTATATGAAATGACATAAAATTTGGAATACTTTGGAATTACAAATGAGAGAACAAATTAAGTAAAGGAGTATAAGGTGAGCATTTTAACACATCAACATAAATTACTTCAAATGAAGTATGATGAAAGCATATCTAGCATATATAATTAATTTTTTAATATTATAAATGCTCTCAGAGGCCTTAAAAAGACCTATACTAATTTTGAAATAGTAAGAAAGATGCTTGAGTCACTTCTAGAAACATGGAAAGCTAAAATTATAGTTATGGAAAAAGCCAAGAATTTAATAATACTACCATTAGAGGAACTTATTATATCTCTTTTCATATACAAAATGAGACTCCAATAGACGTAAGAAGAGACAATGGTTTTAAAGAAAAGGACTTAGCATTCAAAGTCTCAAGGAAGGAATCAAGTGAAAAAGAGATATCTACCAATGGAAGTGATGATGAAGACCTTACCTTTATCACTAGGAAATTCAAGAAGTTTTTAAAGAGAAAGAATTTCTCCAAAACAAAGGACCTTATGGAAGGTAAAAGTTATTTAAAACATACATCCATTAACATTATTTATTTTAAATGTAAAAAACTTAACATATGAAGTCACTATGTCCTCAACTCAAAGATAATGATAAGTATAAAAGAAACTAGAAGAAGGAGAAGAAGGATAAAAATAAGAAGAAAGAACTTAAAGCATCAACTTAGGATGACATAAGTGAATCTAAAAATGACCATTTGGAAGAAAAGATAGCTTAAATGTGCTTTATGACTATGGAAGTTGATGAGGAAACTTCTAACTCTAATTTGTGTGATAGTGATAGTATTGAATTATGATTAATTAGCCAAAAGTTGAGAAATCATGAATAAGAAAAAAGAGAAATTATCTTCTAAATTTAAGGAAGTTGGATGCATATATGCATGAGAATGAAAAGATGAAAAGTGAATTTAATATCATTAAATCATCCAAAAATGTGATCATTGATGATAATAATGCATTAAATATATTAAAGTATGAAAATGAGACATTAAAAAAGAAGATCAATGTTCTCAAGAATTCATTGTCTTACCAAGAGGGAGTGAAAAATTAGAAAAACATGCTAAGCTTAAAAGATTTTTAATAATAGACATGGAATAGGATACAACCATAAAAGTGAAGCCAATTAGAACCACGTTTGTAAGGGGGAAATATTTATATAGTAAAGAACCATTGCCTAATGTGATAAATAAGTATGGAGCATCCATATATAAGCATATGTATGCTTAGTATAAAGCTTATAATTTAGGCGTAGAGTTCAATACTCTAAATGGGAGATTAGGCATAAGTTTTATGATAAAAAGCAAATCCACTGACACCTTATAAGCCTTAAAGAAGAATATATCAAGCCTCCTTTTATAGTAGGCATCATATATATAATCGTGGTGAGACATTTCACTACCCTAAAAGAACATTCAACACCTTTAATATCTAAAGGAAGGTTCCTCATTATGCATTTACATATAGAAGACCAAGCAATGCATTTGTGTATCATCATTACCTATATAACATGGCATGTAATTTTCGTGGTAAATATGTGCATATTGATAGATTGTGTTTTTTCAAATAAAGAGTGGTAAATAAATGCTTGAAAGTGCGGGTGAAACAAAGGAGTTACTAGTCAAGGATCCAAGCTCATTTAGGTACTCAAAACAAAGTGATGATTTTGTTTTATAAAAAAGGAATAAAAGGTATATGTGAATAGTGAATGCTTAAGACACATTTTTTCTCTTGGTTGTTTTTGTAAAGCATATAAAGTGTTTAATCGGAAGTTCTTTTGAATAATTTATAAATTTTGTTTTTAATATAATCACCTTGCCTCCAAGAAAGTCATAAAGATATTATAGTATGTGGAGAAATTAACCTTTAAAGAATGACCACTAAGACTTTTTCAAAAGATCTAATCGTTGAACTAAGTGAGGTTAATAAGAAAGATAAGATACTTCTAGTAAATGGAAAATTCAAGAAGAGTCGTGATCTGAATCACATCATAAGTAATGTTCAACAAGAGGTAATTATTAGTTTATGCTTTTATTTATCAATTTAAGTATAAATCTTTAGTGTTGAATGTTTAAGTTTGCATTATGAATGAGGAATTGAACATTTTTTGTATATTATGGACTTTAGACTTCGAGATTGTGTGAAATAAGGATATTACATGAAAACTTGTTGATGCACTATACCAATTGGGCAATAGTTTCATTAAACTAATGAATAAGGATATTAGGAGAGAATTGAGCTTGATTCTATGTGATTAAAGTATCTTTTAATATTTATGATAGTCCTTAGTTGATATTCCGATGAATTTTAAGTGTTTTGATATTTTAATTTAAGTTTAAAGTATGTTTCTTAAGCTATCAGGTCAACTAGTCAACTAATAGGTCTAATATCTTAATATGGTCGACCAGTGTTTTAAAAATTATAAAATTTTCCTTTTTAGTGAATCTAGTCAATCAATGTCTTCAATTCATTGACCAATGTCCCCTTGTCTAAGAATTTTTTCATTCCAATTAGTTTGTAGCCCAGTTGGTTGATGAGTATGATCGATCACACATAAACATTAGTTGACCAGTGAAGTTGCGTGGTTTACTAGTCTTCACGCTTTAAGCTCTACTCCTCCTCTTTCCTTATTTTTCATCTTACTTATTTATATCTTCTAAAACCTTGACAACTCACTATATTCTTTGAAAAACGCCATCCCCAATTTTATAAAAATTAAGTTGGATTGAATCAAATTAAAGATTCGCATCTTTAGGTTTCAAATGGGATTCTAAATTTTTTTTAATAATTTGAGTAATCTTTTTAAATTGATGCTTTCATAGTCAATTTGAAAAAGGAACTAAAGTTGTTACCATTTCAGTTATGTCGATATATCTTTGCTTTTGTTTAAATTTAACACTTTCCACACTTTTTAACATCATTGTTTTTTGAAATTTTTGTGACTTTCAAAATTATACTCTTGTTTATGAAATTAATGAGTGGATATTACAATTATGCTTAAAAGTTTCCCTAATTTTGTCAAAACTTTCCTTTTTCATTTTAGTTAAATCTTCAACTTAGGCATATTACTAGAATTGGAAAATTTTCAAAATAGATAAAATTAGGAATTTTCTATCAAATTGACATTTTAAACAATTATTTTAACACTTTAAGTGTTAATAACAATCTTCCTTAAGCAAGTTTATAAATTCTAATCAAAATTTTTTTGATCCTTAACCAAGATGCATGGCACTTTATATTTTATTTGTAAAAATAATTGATTTCTTTTTGATAATTCCAAAAGGGAGAGAAAGATCGACGATATTAGATTTTAAAAAATTAAAGACATTTAGGGTTAGTAACTTTTGTATACGTGTTACTTTATACTTGAGTAAATTTATATTATATTTAAGTTAATGTTTGGATATTGCTTTCACTTAAATTTTTTTCATTAAAGATATCTTTTGTTCTTAATCTTGAATTATGTTTTATGCATGAATTAAGCGGGAGCTAATCATTGTCTTGATATGAATAGTAATTTGTGTGCTTAATTATATTATTACTTTCTAATTTCACAAATATTTTGTTATCATAAGAACAAGGAAGATTATTAAACTAAAGGATGTTCCAATCAATGTTTTGATGATGAAAAATACTAATGAGTTTATTATTTTGGTGAGAAGGAATATAAGAACAAGATATAGCCATAAACTCAAAAAGATAGTTCATGAAGTTGATAAAGAGAAGTTGAAGTTTGTAACCGGCAAAGTAAAGATGAAGTAAGAAAAAAAGAGGATTAAGGCACATCAAGCTCATTATGTTCTTTTTTAATGTTAATTGTTATCTCATTTGGTCACTTTGATGTTCTTAAAGGCTTAATACGCATAAACATTGCATATCACTTCATTGCATAAGTATTTTCATTCATCAAGAGGCATTAAAACTTTTGATTCCAAAAGAAAAGCCTCTTGATTTTTCAAACACTCTTTTAAGGACTTTTGGAAGTTTTTTAATTATAATTTCATTAAACAAATCAAGTTTGACCATTTAAAGTTGTTAAAATCATGTTTTTACACGGATTAGTTAACCAATAAAAGTTAGTAGTCAATCAATATAAGTTAAATATTTACTGGGTGAGTTTGTTAACACAGTGATAAATTAATATGATGATATGATCAACTAATATCCCTCTAAGGGACCTACTGGTCAAATAAGACGGTGAGTAATTGACTAACATGCAAAAAAAGTAGATTTTGTAAATTAAATGTATATTGGTCAACTAATATGACTTAGTGTCGAATAATGTAGGTTACTCTTGTAAAATGTTTTTTGACACATTGGTGGACCAATGTAGGTATGTGGTTGAACAATATCCCTTTAGGGGACACATTGGTTTACCAATAGGCTCTAGTGGTCAACCAATATCTCAACATCTATTGAATTTGTGCATTCAATGCATATTTATTGATTAATATGCTACATTGATCAACTAATGCTCTTCAATTAGTTGTTATAATGGCTAGTTCTTGACTCCAACAACTAGTAAGGGGTATTAAAGTCTTACAAATACATTTTTTTTCTTATTGTTCCTTGCTTCAACAATCATTTGGATGTCTTTTACACATATTTCTAAGTGTTTGTCAAGCATTTGTGTATCATTATCCGATATTTATGTAACACCTCTTATATGGAACCTACAACCATTCACACACATAGAACCCAAAATTCTTATACATACATTCATGGTATACAATTCTATTCAGTGTTGTACATGTACATATTACAAAACTTCATATCCAACCTTGTAATTACAGCTCGTCATAAGCAAAGCAAGAAAGATGAATATGAGAAGAAAAACCACAAATTTTTACCTTGATTTTCACATAGGATTGGCTTGATTCCTTATAGAAAATGATGTGATTAAGGAGATGGAATGGAAAGGAGGTGAGAAGAGAAAATTATGGAGTTAAAACACTCCATACATGTCCCTCTCCCTACTCTTCTACTCCTTACTTCAAGAAGTTTCTAGTCTTACACACATGTTTCAATCTCATTGGTCCACATGTTGATTTTTGGCAAAATTGCACATTTGGTCTTTCTTCTTCCTTTATTTCCCACATTGGCATATAAATTTGTCAATTGATTTCATTCTAGTTTGTAACTCACATATAATTATTCATGTCCATGCCTAAATGAGAAATTACCAATTTACCCTTATTTTTTAAATTAATTACCATATGTCCCTTATTATGCTTAGATACACTTAATTATTTATGTTCACTTCTTAATACACCCTAGACATACTATAA
The DNA here is from genome assembly GCA_027576715.1 of Erythroxylum flavicans. Lineage (NCBI taxonomy): Eukaryota > Viridiplantae > Streptophyta > Magnoliopsida > Malpighiales > Erythroxylaceae > Erythroxylum > Erythroxylum flavicans. The sequence continues at coordinate 24,692,756 of JANZXP010000194.1, read as the reverse complement.
TTCTTTTAGGGTATAATATATCGAGGCCTTACAATTTATATGAGTAGTAGGCCTCTTTAGAGTAATTAAAGCGATAAAGTGAGATATTTTGAGTTACAAGCTTTAATTCTGGCACTATGTTATTGTCTTTAGGGGTGTTTTAAGTGAATTTGATTCCTCTTCACCATAAAGGAAGATTATAAAATGATTCCTCTTTGTCGAAAAAATATTGTACAAATGTTGTTCTTTGCCTTAAAGAAGAATTATCATATAATTCTAATAAGACCCTTTGGAAGTGGACATAGGCAAGGTTATTCACTAAACTATTATAAATCAGTTTTCATTCTCTCTTATCTATCCTCTTTATATTATTATTCATTTGTTTGATTTATGTGTGTTAATCAGTGTCTTTATTCTTATATATACTGAGTATTATTAAATTGAGTTTATTGGTTATAAAATTTTGTTAAATTTTATAAACATCCAATTCACCTCCCTCTTAGATACCATTATGAACTAAAAAGACAAAAGCAAGGTGGTTGTCAAACACGTTTCAAAAGTCACCTAGGTTAAATTTAATAAAAGTAGTTATAGTTATTGATATAAAAATAGTCTTATAATTATTAAACTTAACAATTAATATATCCTCATAAACTATGCATGAGAAATGAGGTCAGGCTGGTATTTACACTAGTGTTGATTTTGTTTTGGAACTTTTATGTATCAAAAGTAGTGTGTAACTGGCGCCTAACATTAAGTTGTAATCAATGTTGATTTTATTTTGTAACTTTCTATGTAACAGCATGATAAGTCTGACACCTTTCACTTACATCACTTTGGCACTGGTATTGTTCTACTTCTTAACCTCTTTAAACTTCAGGAAAAATAGGCACTTGTCTCTTTAGCAATTTTGATGCTTATTATGCCCTTTTCCATTAACTTCTCCACTTTTGACATCTTTGATCTTGAAATGAGTTCCAACATCTTCTACAAAAAAAAATTTCTATCTTCTTATCTTCTAAATAAATCTTAAATCTCATTAATTGGATAATGGTGAAGACAGTTACGCTTAATTATATGTTTTCTCCTTAAAATTATCACAAGACAATGAACTAGGAAAACATTATATACTTGATATAAAACATGTTATAGAAATGTCAAATACCAAGTAATTTGACCTTATATCTCTTAAATTTACCTTTTTAATATTATCCATGCATATTATTCTCTTAGTTTAAAACACTCTTTTTCTATAATTTCAATAATAACTTCTTCGGCGACGACCAGGAAACTCTTTCTGCATTATTGTTAAGGGGAACCAATTTTCTGCATTATTTTTAAAGGGAACCAAATTTTGTTCATGACTCTAAAAGGACGTACGATTACGTGAATAGATCCTTTTTGCTTTTCCAAAACTTTGGGAAGCCTCTGGGCTTTACCAAAACTTGAATCCTGATTTTAAGAAAAGAAAAAAGTCATTTGACCTTTTCTTTTAGACTAATGAATTTGGCCTTTGAGGTCATATTAACTATACGATACGACTTGTGTCTCTTATTTTATAGATCTCCAACTCACTCAAGGGAGCAGGAATTAGGCAGCCGATCTGATGATGGCCACCGTGCTCGGCATCAATTCTTTAGTCTTGGACTGGCCTATTTGTCATAGGCTTCAGCTTTCGGGTAGGCCACCAACCTTCTTAATCTAGGGAAGGCAAAGTTTGGAAATGTAACTCCATGGGCCTGGCTCAAAGTAGGCCTGAGATTTGCTTTATTGACATGCATTACTCCTTTTCCCTAAAGTGTTAACCCGCTCATTTTCCCATGCATACACACCTGACAACGTCCAAAAATGTCAATAATGAGCTCATACATTATACATATAGCTCAGAACCTTAAATACGGGAAATCCCTATATGTTCCCGTGGTGGGTATGATGTCTTTTAACTCATCAAAAATGATACAATGAATAGTACAATATATGCATATAGTCAAAGAGCCTTTGGTGTCAGAAGTCATCAGTTTGAATACTTAGATTGACGTTTTTGGAAATCATTCTTTTCAATATCTACAAACTTGATGCAAGCGAGCTTTATAAATTTTTCTGTGCTCTCAAAATTTTGATCTGTATACACACTTGAATATGTCTATTGTGGGTTTTTACATTATAAAAAAGAACAAATGCAAATACTGACCACTGATATAGCTAAAAGAGTAAAGAGCAATACCTCACGACGTTGATGATTCCATTCGGATTGATTCTTTGTCGCTCAAACCGCGTATGAATGAATAAGATATAACCCAAAAGAATATTTCCAATTTCGAGCCACTCCAATGGGATAAGAGGTCCAATGCCAGAGAAAAGCAATAAGAGGTCAATGTCATTAGTTTTCATGGAGCTGATTTTGGCACGAGCGCACACTCAAAGTTAACAATATCTCGAGCTTACTTTACACATATTCTACAAGGCCTTTACAGGCAATCAAGACCCTTGTGTGAAAATCAGGATCAAGTAGATCAATTTCCACGCCAGAAGCAAGGAACTTTAGTCGGCTGCAAATTCTTTGGAAACAAACTTCCACCACTAGACTGGCACCTTATTAACCTCTAATATGTTGTTTCTTCTTTGAGGATAATGTAAATAATGCAGCAAATGCATTTGATAATTGAAGCAAAACGTACATGGAAAGGAGCAAAGAATAAAGCTAGGAAGCAGCATATTGCAAATTAGGTGTCTATCGTGTTTAAATTAAATGTGATTGAGAAAAAAAAAACTTTATAAGGAACATCAGTGCATAAATTAATACTAACTAGATATACATTTTACTTAAAACCATCTTTTGAGTTTTGACCATAAATTCCACATCTATCTAACTGTTTCTCTTTTTTTCGAGTACAAAAGAATTCATTTGGAGGTCAAGTAATCACCTTTGTATTTGTCAAATTTTTTATTCTCATCTATCAAGATTTGAACCTATCATCACTCTTCGTTTCCTTTAGGATTCATTCATGTAATCCTTCGATTACCTATTGAAATTACTTGTAAAGGGTTTCTTTGAGGAAAATAACCGATTAAACACTTGAACAAATGAAAGATTACAAAGAATGAGGACAGATCGCGGAGAGCATTGATAGTAGAGTGAAACATGAGATTCATCGCAGGGGTAGGGGTCCAAACAGAAGAAGGGGTTGCGACACATGTAGGGAGGAGATGGGTTGGAGAGGGAGGCGTTGGTATCTTGGAAAAAGAGACGGTAAAGACACGTCCATCAAACTAAAAAATCTCCAATCTGACATGTATGTGCAGTGAGGGGCCAGAGTTGCAGAAAAAAGAACACGGACCATGAGACCAATCTTGTAAGTCTTATTTTAGAAACTTCAGTCACAGAACTCACAGACGGACAGTGGGCTGAATTGCAGCAAAGTGAATCCAAGTTCTCAAATACCCCATGGACCACAATTCCTGCTCCGCAGGTCGTTGGTCGTTTCACTTTCATTTTTGTTTTCCAGGAACTGGTAAAACACACTGAGAAATGTACATCTTGCAAGAAGTTTGAATAACATTATGTAGTTAAACTTCAATTTCAGCAAACTTTTTTGTTGGTTCTCCTCAAAGAACTCACATTATTCATTATTATCTTTTCCATACAAAGAGAAGAATCGTATTTAAAATTTTCAAATAAATATTTTAAATATATTATAATATAAGGCTGAAATAAGTCCTGGCTCCCGGCCTCGGAACTCTGTAAAGAACTTGTGTAAGAAATTAAGGCCACACACAATCGCCCGTCTGACAACAGACAAGTCCCTTCTCTCTAATAGTAAAAACGTTCTGTTCCCTAATAAGGAAATACGAAAATTGTATAATATTATACACTGATATTAATACTATAGATTTTAACCCCGTCAAACAAAATGATCTTATTGCTGTTAGGATTAGTACAGCAAGTTTTTCAGAGCCACGTGAGAACAGTAACCAATTGCTGAACTGTACGGACAGCGATCCTTGAGTTTGCACGAGGAAGTTTGTGCACGCATGCATGCTGCACTCTCTCTCTCACACTTCATATGCTTCTAATTTTGCTTGTTAAGTACTCTTTCACTATCTCCATGTAAAAAATCTACAGAATTCGGTGAAACTAACATTTCTTATATTACATGTACCACTTGTGGATCAGTGCCTTCTTCTTCTTTTTTTTTTTGGGTAAAGAAAATTCCATTCGCTTGTGCTTATAGATGGATCATACCATTAAGTTCTATTTGGAGAGATATTAATTGCGCTTGTCATCATTAAACTTTAAGTTAGTTTTCGAGATGATATAAAATATATGATATTCCTCCTTTCCTAATAATACAACTTTTGAGTTTTGAGACTGAGACAAGTAAAGAAGTCCCACTGAATCTCAACTAAAGGGTCCTTCCACTCAATTATTAGGAACATATGATATGATGTATGGTAAACCGATCATACTTTGGACCAAGCTTAAATTTGAAATGTGGGAACACAATGGAAAGGGTAAAACTTTGAAATTATGGACACAAGGGAAAAAAGAAAAAAGAAAATCACTGAGGCCTGACTTGTACCATCTCAAAAGAAATGAATAGGTAAGAGATGCCCTCTATCGTGTGTAGAAATAATTTCGATCAAGCAAAGCAAGTGGACGGCACAGAAAGCTGTAAGCATTAGCAGAAGTGCAGGGTCTAGGGTCTAAGGAAACCACACCCCTCACGTGAAAACACCCTATTTATCCCATCACACGCACTAATATTTACGCCTCCACCAACCTAAATTTCTCTTCAATCTTCATAAGATAAAGACTCCATACCATCGAAATCGTTTTTTCTTTTTCTAATTTCTAGTTGTAAAAAACAGTAAAGTAAAATTATTTTGTGTATATTTTAATTTCATTATTTCAAAAATGATTCCAAAAGGATTTTTTATTTTTGATAATCCACGTAGCATGTCAATTGGTTAGCTACTTTAAACAGCTATAATCCACGCTCTGTCTGAAGAATGGTCCCCATCTTGATTTTGGGAACAAATACGATAATTAAAAAATTCAAATATTTATATTTTTTTTCGAGAACACAATGCTGCGAGGAGTCTATTAAAGGCAAGGATTTGCGGGCAGGCGGGGTGCAGTTCTCTCTTTGAAGTTGTTATTACACATTCAACAATTCCATTTATCTGTCTCCTCCATTTTCCTGTCCGTTTTCTCTCTATTTTCCCGGTAAACTAACGACCCTAGTCGACATTTCTCACGAGAAGCTCACCCTCTGAACTTTTCCTGCTCGACCCTTTTCGTTTTCTCTCCTGGATCTTTGGAATTTGATGGATTTTTCCGATTTTGACAGCGTAAAAGCAGAGAAAGCAAACGCCATGCGAAGTCACAATCAGCTTCCGAACTTGACGAGGTTGTTTCGAGTAATTGAGTTTTGTCTTGCTCTGCTATTTCTCTCTTGGGCCTCTACTCGTGTTCCGTTCGCCGTCAGAATCTCCGGCCAGGTTTTCAGGAGAGTGGCAGGAGTTGTTTCTAATCCTCTGTTTGTTTTCATGCTCTGCAACGCCATTGTTGCCACTCTATTCGTAAAGTCCAAGAGATTTTGCGGCGAGAATCCCGCCGCGAACAATGCTGAGACTGAACCGTACGAGGAGTTCATTAAAAACAGCGAACATCGTTGTCCCAAGTCCTTGTCAGAGAATCCTCCTTCTCATACAACTCTTTCTCTGTCTCTTGGGACAGATGATACTTTGTACCAGGATAAAGAGATCATCTCTCTAGTGAATGTAGTAACAAACACGTGTGTCGAGGAAAGGAACAATGATTTTGATGATATGGGTTGGTCCTCGGGTTCTGAGTCCGACTTCGGTTCCGATTCAGACCATCCAAAGGTTTATCGCCGGACAATGTCGGATAACGTGAAGAGGAAAAGCTCCGAGAAGGTTAAACATAAACTCCGACGATTGGAGACGGAGAAGTGCCGGAAAATGGCGACATCAGCCGACGAGAAGCAGTGTCCAGAGGATGAATTGAGTGAGGAGGAGTTTCAGCGTACAGTGGATGACTTTATCGCCAGGCATCTGATGTTTCGTCGCCAAGAGTCTTTGGCAATTGTTCTTCAGAAAGAATAAGGAACAAAGAAAAGAAAAGAAAAAAATAAATAAAGATCACGACTTTCCTCCCTTTTGTTAGAAATTGCTCCATTTAATCCTTTCCATGTACAGTTAATCTCTCCAAAGAACAAAAAGACCTTGTATTGAGGCTTTAATTATCCTAGAGCGTAATGAGCATGAAAATCAAGGGGGTCCATGAGCAGGATGGTTAGTTTTGTTTGTTTCTGTGAAATCCATCTTGTGGCACCCGTTGATTGTGATTTAGGATGAGATGTGAGTGATTCTATTTTTTTATGGGAAGCTAAAGGAGATTCTGCAATTGGAAGTACAATGTTCATCTTGTCTGTTTTTACATGCTGAAATGGGTGTCGGGGGTAAAATTTTCTTTCTTTTTTTTGCTCTCTTTGTAATGGTGGGAGTGATGGAATGTACTGTATTCCTTTCAGTATTGTGTCTTGCAGTACCTGTATATACTTGTACTTTTTCTTATGACTGGTCTTCTTCATTTCTAGTTCTTTCGTTGGTTCAACTTTACCAGTCCTGAACTTGCCAGTTCACAGGATAGAAATTATTCAAGTTGTAAACCCTGGCTCCAAGTTCACCAAGGTGAAATGGTAATAAGTGTTTCAAAAAGTACCAGAATTGATTGAGCTGCAACTAACCAATACCATAGATGGACTGCAACTTTTATTTTTTGGTGCTCCTATTCTGTCCTTGTTTGCTTTTTGGTCGTAGCGCAGAGCTTGACAAATTCGCATCCAGGTCATTCAAGCTTTTGATGTGCTAAAACAAAATCAAAATGTGACTATTGCCTTCAAGATTAAGTGGTTAAACCATCAATTCAGAAACATAAGGCTCTTTTACCGTGTTATTGGGCTTCTCTTGTATGATTATGAAATGGACAAACTTGGCTCTTCCAGTGAAGACAATTGTTGTAAAAAGTTGAAACATTTCGCTCCTCAGAAATAGTTATTGATAGAAAATTCCTTGACAGGTTTATCAAGGATCGTCCCCACAACCTTGTAATAATTTGCCCTTTGTCAAGCAACTGACGTCTCTAGTGGATATTTGGGACCAATCATAACATAATTATATGATAATGATTCCCTTATACTATTTGTCACCACCCCCTGCAATTACTCGTTGAAAAAGTCACTTTTATCCTGAAAGATTAAATTCTGAGTGATGCTCCACATTTGTGCCTGCCTTAGCCTGCGTTAATTTAATCCTTTCTTTCTTCTCCTTTTCCCCTTTTAATTGGGGTAGTCATGATTATTTCCACCATAGAAGTTATATGATTATAATTTAAAAGGGTTTTACCCAACTTTTTCTTTCACTAATTGCACTCCTCATGAACCTGTCTAACACCTTGCGACCTCTTTTTGTCACTTGAACTCTTTTTGTACCTTTCAATTGTTCCTTTTTGGAAAAGAGTCAAGTGAAGATGTTTAGGCATGTCATCATGGGGCGGGGAGTTTTCAGTGGTTGTTGCCAACAGGCAACACCTTTCAGGATTAAGCCAGTGGCTTATTCTTAATTTTGTTGTGTATCATCTTACCCTTATCCATTTGCCGGAGAAGTTTTCCCCAAAGAAAAACCTTTTTTTTTTTTGGATCTAAGCCTTCAATTATTCTGCTAAAGTTGACCATCTTCTCCTGTTTATTCATTCACCTTTCTTATTTTTCCAGCATGATTTTGGCTTTATTGCTGAAAGTCGGGGAAAAAAACTTGGAAAGTAGATCTGCAATGATAGCTGCAGCACTCCAGAGTTCAAATGGACTGACCATTATCAGAACCTAACTGCAGAGGCCACATCGCGCTGGACAAGTCCATTTCTGCTGTTTAATATATCTAATCCATACCATAACGCTTTATCCAAATAATAATAAAAAAACTACGCAACTTACTAAACCATGGATTTCTTCGTTTCCAGGTTGTAGTTTTCTGAAGATTTCTTGTTTGGAAAATGTTTAAGCAAACTGTTCCCCATGATTGAATTATGATCAGATCTCAAAATCTTCCCGTGAAATAAGAACTATTTAGCATTATTCACCAAAATGCATATAATTTTGTTTTCCTGGAAGGTAAAGGTTTACTTTAGAAGGTGACACATTTATGGCTTACTTGAGTCTTACTCTCTGACTTTTTTCTTTTTTCCTTTTGATAAACTTACTTTCTGCCGCACTTCAAACTCTATCAAACAATTATACAATTCTCTTTAAACAACATAGCATTGATTTGATTCCGATTATGCAGACCCATCAACTTTCTGGTTTGAATTCCGGAAACTGGGTCTACCGTATGACAAAAATACATTGGTCAAGTTCTTTTGATCCTCGCTTTCTTTCATGGAATTAGTCACTGGAATTGAGCATCTATTCCCTGAAGTCATCCAAGATGCCAATCCTTTGGAACTTGCAAAAAGAAAGAAGCATAAATGATCTTCATTTCCACGTCTAAATCACAAGCAGTTTACATACGTGGATTGATTGGTGGGCTCGTATCCGATTTCAGGCCATATCATAAACTCAAAAATATCGATCCTTCATCTCCTTGATTTTCTTGGACTGTGGTCGACGTCAAATAATGTGTGCTTCGTAATTTGCCACTTAATTAAGAGCAGCAAATGCAATATATTCCACGTCCATAACTACAGACTCCACCCAAATCTTGAACGGCGAATCTGTTATAATCATTAAGTCTGCAAGCTGAAAATGCCAGCCAATTCCTTTTTCAACCCCATACTACAATTTAATATAATTGTATTTATATTTGCGCTTGCTGTATCCGAATGATGCCCCAATAGACCACAAGATCTTGATTTAGCAACACCTTTATTCTAGTACGCTAGATTATGTTTACAGTTGGAACAGTTACACAAACTGCTCGGAATGTCCATCGACCCGTGGCCTGTGTTGGTCGGGACCCTGGACAGTGATTCTGTCAAGAAACATATCAGATCCGCATGGAAGGTCTACCGTTAGATTACAGCGAGACTGAGTCAGTCCATTCTTTTCACCGAACAGGTTCTTCTAGTTGTGGGCCTGTACCGAGGAAAGAAAAAGAGGGTAAGAATTAGTCACTGTTTTGGATGTAAATGAAATCAATACCTTTTAATAAGTACTGACTTGGCGTGAAACCTACTTTTCAGTCATACAACCATTAATAATTTTCGTGCATTGAAACCACATCCCTTTCTTTGCTCAGATCTGTGGTACCAGTTATTAAAAATAAAAATCTACAGTTGTGACATGATCGAACGCAGAAGACGGGAATGAATCAAAGTTGATTACAGGAAGCGGGACAGAACAAGTTCTTGTACATTTTAATGGACCACCACAAAAATCATTTCAGGTAGGCAAAGCTTGGAAAACCTCAAGTTCTTGTCTGTCAAAGAACAGATTGTACGTTTAGGACTCTTTTAACTGTGGCTATGTTGGACAAGAAAAAACAATCTAGAGTACCTAAAAGGAAAAGCTCAAAAAGGGCAACTACTATAGTCTGTGAGGACAATGCCAAATGGCTACCATAGAACTAAGAAACATGAACTAGCTCCAAGGGCCCTCAAAGTACACACTGGTTGATAAAAGAGAAAAAGAATGATACCCATCAACGAAATTATGATTGTATATGGACAAATTTATGTGTATAGACTGTAGCCTCTAGCTAGGTGTGCACGCTTTAGTTGAACTGTAACAGAGTTGGCATGCAAGTGGCTGAGTCAGACAACTATTTCTTCAGTATACCCACGTCCAGTCTTATTTCCAGCAGGACAGTAAAGAAACAAACATGGTGTCAATTTCGGACTATGTGATGAAGTTTCCGTTCCCTAACCCAGATGTGGATTGAACTGATTCCAAGTCTACGAGGATAGATTTCCGCACTTGATATAATTTATATGATGAGCAAGCTGACATGAGCGATCATTATAGTGTAGATCCTTCACATCATTTATAGAAATGACTTGTACTACAGCTATATGGGCGGTTCTTGCTCTTGATTTGGTTTAATTCGGCGATTGATAGGCGAATTTCCTTTATTTTGAGGCTACCTCTGCTTTCAGGCAAGGCTATAAATTCACGTCTACTGAACTTAGTTGTACTAAGTCCATGGTGGAAGAACTGTTGACGTTAAACGAACAAGTACCTAATGAGATGCTCTTTCTAAGAAAAGCACCTAATCGAGACACCTCTCTCTGTTCTGTTGTTTAGTTGCAATATGGAGTGCATTGATTCTACCTTATCCTATAAGAAAAGTAAGGTTTCTGAATTCTGATCAATTTGCATTATTTTTAATTTAATTCTTTTCTTTATAATTTCATTTTATATATAAGACAAGATAACATATTTTATTAAGTGATAGGAAAATAAAGACAGGAAGTTCATGACCCCGAGGACAGACAACAGTTAACTGTTTGCTCCCATTTTCAGGTTAAAGTGCCCAACTGTAATTAGACACAATCACAGATGGTGCAATACTTCAATACCTCGCTCCTGGAACCACAGCTAGTGAGATAGATACCCATTAACAACTCTTTCCAGCTCCTCTATTGTTCGCATGCTTGCTTGTACGGAGGATTAGGTGAAGTGCTTTTGTCCTTACTCATGTGCCACACAAACAAATGCAACCATGAAGTGACTATCTTCACACAATGTTTTTTTCCCAACCATCCCTACGTTTAGAAGACTTATGTCACGAATAACACTTAAAAAAATGGTTTCCATATTACGGAGGCAATATCCATCGTTGTTCAAACAACATCCACTCAATCCATTATAAACTGTATCTGGCTAAAAATATAATGATGCTGCCAAAGTGTTTTTCTTTTGTTCCCCCCGGAAACTGACCGTCGGCGACAGTTTATCCATTCCTTCTGCACTTGGCAGCCAGGAAGGCCCAAAATTGAGTCTTGGCCCGTTCCAAATATTTATTTCTAGCCATTCAAAGCCTACATTTCGATTGCCACTTGAAAGAACAATGAGAAATAGACAAAGATAAATACAAGTTGCAAAATATGCAATATACATATTATATATATACAAAACTTGATTGCATTTCCATATGAAATTCACAGTTTCCAAAGAACAAGAAGATTAATGGGATTAATTTTTTCCTTATCCATTCCCTCGTCTACTATTCTTCCGTGTATCTCATAAAAAGGCTATAAGAGCTTTGATTCTTGGATGGCTCGAACTATTGTTTAAAACTGCTATTCCATAGCCTTCAACATTATTTATTATCGAACAGATCTTCTGTTCTGGTTAACCAGTTCCTATTCTGTTCCATTAAGTTTCATTTATATATTTATATAAGGTCTACACAAATATGTAGACAAAATTAAGTGGCACCAAGTTGGAATGCCCTAAGGGGAACAGAGTGCTCTAAACCATTCATTACCTTCCATTCCCTCTCTAGTCCAAACATCTCCAACCTGTTTGACTGAAAAGACGCTTCTTTCCAGCCTCTATTTCTTCCTTTATGATGCACAAGAATACACATTATATTGAATTTCAAGCAATAACATCCTAAAGATCAAATTAATTGGAAGATGAATTGAACACGTGACTTTTAACCAATAAGAATGATCCAATAAGTCGAAAATAGCACGGTACAAGTGTTTTAATGTTTTTTAGTTATTGACTTTAACTCAAAAGCACCTCACAGAACAACTATTATTAATCTCTCTTCCCGATGCACATACTGCAGATCTTGTAAGTATGCTAAACATGATGTTTTCTCTATGAAGAATTGAATAAAAGTTTAAAG
>JANZXP010000194.1:24663414-24680800 GCA_027576715.1 Erythroxylum flavicans | reverse complement strand
AACACACCAATATTATTCCCAATTAATACTAAAAAAACAAAATTCAATAAAATTCTGGCTGAACATTGTTATTTAGATTTTAAAACTCTTATTTCATCATATATTTCTTTCTTAAGCATTTTAAATATAAGAAGATAAGAATTTTAAACCGCATATAGTTGCCCACATGGCCATGTGTGGTAACCTTGTTTGATTTTTATGCCTCAAAACTCTAAATCATTGGTATACACAGTTTTAGTGACTTACATGGTTAGTGGACACAACTATGTCCATAAATGACACAGGGTGTGTCTATCCTTAAACATCGTTATTCAACTTTACATGGTTACAGAAGTTTACACTTTCATCCATATGGTTAGTGCAACTTGGACATGGGCATGTGCTCGCTTCCAGTCATCAGTTTCTACCTTAAAACCACTCGATCTTTGTCCCTTTTTTCCATAAAGACATCTAACACTTTTAGAGCCAAAGTTAATTGTATTTAGATGAACAATAACTATAAAAGGGGATTATACCCACAACAATTATCTTATCTAATCCATTTTGGAGGAGAAATTTACTACCCCATTAAACACTTATAAATCATCTCGAGGAGTTTATTACAAAGCACAAGTTTACTCTCAAGAACTACCTTCGTCAATATGTTAGTACCATTCTTATCCAATGAATCCATCTCCTCTTACATTGACTTGAGATAAAAGTTTTTATCTTTGAGTGAATGAACTTCTTGAAAATGTTTTGGCTTCCCCTCAGTAGTGATTAGAAGATATTCTAAACTTGGGTATCTAGTCGAAGGTTTCTTCATTTTAGTTGACCTTTGAAGTTGGACATCTTCTAACACTTGAGTAAGTTTACGCTTGTAGACCTCTTCTACATCATCCACAGGAAGTGACTTATAAGGTTCATCTCCATTAAGTTACACCTTATCATCACCATCATATATTAACTCTTGTCCTTCGCCTTCTTCACCTGTAGACTGATCAATGGAAGTAGAAATAAGAAAAGTATTCATAATACTGAAAGGAAAACTATTAGAAGTAATATTACCTTCTTTGATGAGATCTACACCCATCTTATCCAAACTCCTCTTCTCCATGTCCAATAAATATACAAGGAGTAGTCTTCGAATCTAGACTCAATCTCTACTACTTTGCTATATGCTTAAAAGCATATGAACACCTTCTTATGTGTATAAGTCAGATCCTTCTCTTTTCATACTCTCTTGGGAATATCAAGATCTTAAAGGGACAAAAAAGTTCTACTGATCATATATACTATTGTTGGAACCATCTCACTCGAAGAAGACTTTGATAGGTTAGGCATTCAGTGCATACACTGAACCTTTTCCATAATGGCTCTGTTCATTCTCTTGGTAGCACTATTGTGTTGTGAGGTGCTATATTCTATCTTCTCATGTCTTATGCGATGTATCACACAATAGCCATCAAATTCATTGGTGATGTGCTTGTCTCTATTGTTAGTTCAGAGACATGATAACTTTCTCTTTGTCTCCCTATCCACCATTTCATGAAATTTTCAAAGGGACTTAAACATCTAACCTTTGTTTTCAACATGAAGATCCAAGTCTTGCGAGTAATATCACCAATAAAAATGCAAAAATACTTGTTACCACCTATAGACTCTATCTCGAAGGCAATATACATGTCAGAGTGCAGCAATTATAACTTTAACAATTTTTTTAGTAGACTTTTTATGGAAAGACACTGGATATTACTTTACAGTGCCACAATGATCATAGAGGTTGAGAGAAACATTAGTTTTGTAGGGATAAGAAGGATCAATATGAGATATTGGATCTTATTTGAGCCTAATAGTATTTAATTATAATTAATTGTAAATCTAGTTAAAGATTAATTGAAATTAGAATTTTGTTTTAATAAAATTATTAAAATGTCTAAAATCTATTATAAATAGGTTTACACTTCTAAAGAGCTAGCACTTCTTGTCAAACCCTCTCTACAACATTTATAGAATTCTCTTAGTTGTAGATATCGTTAGATGTTAGACACTTATACGGTTACGATGGTTGAGATGAACCAATTTCAAAAATGGTTTGAGAGAAACGACAAGAAAATGATCAAGTTTCATAATAAAGTACAAATTATAATTCATACTTTATTATATTATATATATTAATCATGTTATAGAATTTAAGTCATCTTGGCTTTGAAAAAGCAAACAAAAAATTTTGTATATATTTCGTTGCGCCCAAGATTGGGTCTCACCCAATTCCTAACACAAAGTTGATGTAAATGCACAATTAAGGCTTAACATAATCCTTGTTTCATCTTACTAACTTTGTATTTATGCATAACATATAAGTTCCAATAGCTTGTGCCTCAGAGTTTTAGTAATATTTCAAGTCAGTATTCATTTAAAATGATTTTGTCTTTAATTATTTGAATCAACTATCAATTAGTTTTCATGTCTAATATGCCTGTTTAAACACCTACTTAAACATTCCAAGCTTTTATTTATCAGAGATAGAACTCATCTGTACATGCCAAGCATGATAATACGAAAATGAAAATAATAAGAGAATATTTTAAAAGTTAGGTGTCTAAATTTACAAGTCCTCACATTGGTTTCTACTTGGAAGCAGATTTTACGCCTCTAATGCGAGTTTTAAAGAAAGCAATGTGCATATCTTTGGGGGTTAAGCTTCCTTTGACCACATTTATGTGAAGTAGTTTTCCGGTCCATTTCCATAAATTTGGTTATTTCTCTTCAGCTACAATTGACTCTCTTGTGACTTTGTGGTGCAATTGAAACCAGTGAGCTATAAAAAAAGCAATAATATCCAGGTACACGATGGTCACCCCAAGGAACTCCTTTCCTTCTAGATCGTTATTGAGCACTTTCAATTGCTTACCCATCTCTTCAAATATCTTTTTCTTCTCTTCCTCCTTTGTGGTATCGCAAGCGTTAATCACCAGTTGCAGTATCCTCATAAGGAGTAGATCACCAATAATACTCTGTTAGATTGATATCATAACATGGTTAAAATAAAAAGTTGTAGGCTTAACTACCTAACTTATGGTTTCATCTACAAACTTCATCCGAAAGGCTACGATATATGGCCTTATTATAAGGGTCTTTAGGCAAGATATAGATTGTTTCTCCTTATGTCCTCAATGTACTCCAGTATGTCGAGCGATTTTGCAATTGGTTTTCGATTATACATAAACACAGGAATATCAACTGAATTATTTTCTTTAATTAATTAATTAAGTCGGACGTTTACAATTTAATACATTTATAATTATACGTATTTAGATTTATGTATTATGTATTTTGCCATGTCAACAACATTAATGAAGATATTAATGTTGGGATAGATTTGGAAAAAATTGAAAGTTTAGGTATTTAATTGCTACTTTTTAAAGTTCGGGCTATAATTGCAAAATTCAGTAAAGTTTGAGTTTTTTTAATAATTAAAGTTTGGTTTAATGTCTTTATTAGGTTGAGTGCCAATAAAGCAAATGAATATTAAGTTATAGAGAAACATTATTAATTCAAATGTTGACGCATCCAATATATGGTAAATCTATCAAATTGTATCAACAAAAGTAATATAAAATAAATAGGACATTCTTTATTCTTTATTCTTTATTCTTTCCCAAAATATTAATAATAGTCTGAGCATTCCTTATAGTTTGTAAACAAACAATATGAAAAATACCATTAATTGGAATATTTCTAGGTATACTGTCAAATATTAGCCATAAGTATTGTCCAAATTCATACCTCTATAACAAATAACAAGCTTGTTTTGAGTAAACTAAAAATATTATTGAAAAATGAATATAATAATTATTTTGTTCAAATTAAAGGAAACATGACGTAACTTTATACCAATCACAATATGGTTAGTTATTAGTTGCATCTTCATCCATTATATAATTTGAGAAAAAAGTATTAAAGTTAAATTATAGTATTTATAGGAAGTGATAGAATAAGTCTAAGAATTATAATCAATTCCGTTCACTTTCCTCTTCATTTCCATCATATATTGCGAGCCAAGTTATCTTTTGAATAATATATCATGTTTTCCTAATTTAGCTTGAGTTTCTTATCCCTTGATTACTTCAACTTTTAATGTAGCCTTAAGGTAGTTATTTTTCTCTTGAAATTCTTCAATGATTGTTTTATATGTAAATGTTGAAAATTTTGGCTTAGGATCATAGCCAAGGCCTTTAATATAACCCTAACAAGTACTAAGTATTATATCATAAATCATATCCACACTAAGCTCATTACCCATAAATTTAGACTTATTTCAACATATCTTGTATCTTATTCTAAATTAAAAGAAGAAAACTAATATTCAATCAACATATTACTACTATATTAATAAATGAAAAAAATATTTAGCAAAATTTGATATTTAGATAATTGTTTTCTACTTCTTGTGACACTCATCCTTTACCTTCCTTATAGTAAATAAGTTTATATAGTATGATCTTATGACACCTTTGTTCATTTAGTTCCTTCTCACTCAATTCCTTGAAATAAAAAAAATCAAGGCACAATAAATAATTTAATACTTATTCATTAAGGCATAACTTGTCATTTCGAACAATTTCAAATGTCTTGTACTTTGGTTGCTTCTATTATATTGAGATCAAATCTCTATTATAGAATGATGATATATCCTCTCTTTAATTTTGAGTGCTACATTATTCCCCTGTTATTTAAAATTTTGAGTGCTATATTATTCCCTTATTATTCAATCTCTGAATATACTTCGTCACTATCTTAACCCATTTCACCATTTCCCCTTTCACATACATCAAAAGGATTTAGTGTTTAAACTTCTGCATAAATTACCAATTGTTGCCTAATATCGTGTCGTTAAGATATAACACACTCTGTACTTGACTTGCAAAGACAAATGGTTCATTTTCATACTAACTTCTGCATAACTTACCAATTATTGCCTAATATCGTGTCGCTAAGATATAACACATGTTGTACTTGACTTGCAAGGACAAATGGTTCATTTTCATACTAAGTGTTACTGACAATGATTATTGTAATATTGATATTCACTTTATGCACCCCTTTTTCACCAAGGTTAAACCATCTGCAGTTAGAAAAAAACAACCTTTCTATCCTTTATGTAATCTAACTTAAATATTCTAGAAATAACATTATAAAAGTCAATAAAGTTATCCTTTAATAATAATCATACAATTTTGGTTTCTAATTGGACTGTTATATTCTTTTTTGTGACATCTAACTCCATTATATGAAAACTATATATTTTTTACCCCACATATGAGGTCCAAATGCAAAAGAATATAATGCTTTTGTCCTTTTTGTTAATTTATGGTTATGAAACTATATCATCTCTTAAAAATTCACAAAAATTAATGTTGTAATATTAACGACAATGTTTACTTTTTTACTTTTACATAAATAATATTCTCATATCCTAAATAATGAGGGGAAGTTTATCTTATGCTTTACTTCAACATTAACTTTACCTTTGCTTTTAATCTTACTTTTTTTCTCTCTAATTAAAATATAAATTGATGTAAGAAAAGACAATCTTAATATTAAATTATAATATGAACTAATGGATAAGAAGTAATATAAGTATTTCATATATGAGTCAACTTGCTCACAATTGTTCAATATGTATCGATGACTAATTTCAAGTTTTTCTTTAGTCAACTCTATATATTTTTCTATTCCAAGTGACCTTACTTTTAGGAGAAAACTGACAAGTCACCGTCTTAATCAAAGTCGAAGTTACATTCTTCTCTATTAAATCGTGTCTTAATGTTATTCAAGTACATAAAACAAAATGTCAAACATTCATTTGACACATAAGCCTCTATAATAGACCTTTAAGCCAAGCTATATTGTGTATATAACACTTAAGAGAGT
Organism: Erythroxylum flavicans; assembly: GCA_027576715.1. Classification (NCBI taxonomy): domain Eukaryota; kingdom Viridiplantae; phylum Streptophyta; class Magnoliopsida; order Malpighiales; family Erythroxylaceae; genus Erythroxylum; species Erythroxylum flavicans. The sequence goes on along the minus strand of JANZXP010000194.1, from coordinate 24,674,884 downwards.
CCGAAAACCTAAAAAATATAAAAGATCAGCATTTGCTATTAAATATTAGCAAAAGACAGTAAATGTAGAATTGAAAACAAATTACCTTTCAATTGGAAAAGTTAAGCACTTGTCATCTTCTTTTCATCACATTAAGCGAACATTCCTTTCTTATTGGCTAAGAGTACCATCATTCTGGCCACTAGATAAGAATTTCCTCAACTAATTTCATAGTTTAACCTTTTTTTCTATCTTTTTCATGCGAATACTCTTCAAGTAAATTCTTCATTTGTTATTTTACGTCATGACTCACTTTTTTACAAGAATCTACGTCACCTTTGATCTCAATTAAATGCTTCTTTAATATGGTGATTCCTCGTACCTTTCAAATGCTTGTTGTAATACACACAAACGGTATAGTTCTTCGTTATAAGAACAAATCTAGCATAAGGCCAAGCTGAATCATCAAATCTTTGTGAAACAACTTAATTGTTAGGAGTTATTGAACTAGCCTCCATTTATTTAAAAAAATAAATGAACATGTGTTAAAATTAAATTAATAAATTCATATTCAAAAATACAATTTTTTAATATAATATCATTACATAACTATAAAAATTCAATATTCAATTATAAGCATATCAAGATTCTAAACATATATCCAAATTCTAAACATACTTCATCTTACATCTTTCTTTTTGATAATACACGCTGCAAAAAAAAAATTTCTTTATGATAATACACATCAAAAAAATGATTTCAACACTTAACAATTTTTCATTATGTTAAGTAATGAGTATTCTCTCATAAATTTACATGTTATTTTTTACAATGTATTTAACTACCCATAAAATAAGATGATGAATGTGTATTTGCTACTTATAAGATATGATTAATATTTGTAAATTATTTCCTAATGACAACAATTTAATTATATATTAAATCTTATATTTAAATGATTAATCATATGTTAGATATTTTTTATATAAAAACAATAATTAGTAAATTGTATGTTTCATACAAATTATTTAACAATTAATAATTTAATGAATTAAATTTGATCGCATTTTTATGATTATTAAAATAACAAATAATATGACATATTCTTGAATTACACAAAATTCTCAATACCTAAATGTTCGTTCATAATTTATACACAATATTATTTTGATCTCATTTCTTCCAAAATTTACAATGCCTAAATATTATTAAACTATACACAATTTACACAACCAATTCCAACTCTCAAGCCCAAATTGCCCAATAAACTAATAATTGCCCAATGCATATTTTATAAACCAATCACAATACACACATGACACAACCAAAACACAATGCAGTTGCGATCTAGAGTAGAAACAAGCAACCTAAAACACTCAAAAAATCAGACATGTTGCAATCAAGCTAATGAGGGCCACAAGTTAGGACAGGCCGAGTCGAGTCAATTCCACTAGATGAATTTGGATTACGGATTCAATGGTGGACTAGCGGAGATGAGCAAGCGAGCAGCAGCAATAACGAGCAGCGATGGTTGAGACGAGTAGCTACCATCAAGCAACAATGGTGGGGAGGAGCAGCAACGACAATGACTCGCAAGCCGTCTAGTCCAAGGCAATGACAGTGAATAAGCAAAGACACTAAAAGTCCTGCCGTGGAGGAAGTGTGAAGACAGTGAGGATAGGTCAACGAGGTAGGCATGTGTGGGCGGTGACAATGAAGAAGACAGTGAGTAGGTAAGAGTGAAGAAGAGGCATGCAGGTTTGGTGAAATATTTTACTATTTCAAATGCCAGCCGGTACTAAGCGATATCAACTAGTATGTATAACCAATATGATACCTTCAACGAAAGAGACTCCAAAGATATTTATATGTGACAGTTGATGCAAAGTCAATAGACAGGTTAACTTTGCCTTTTTGGAGTAGTCATCACGCTACGATATACTTGTGAGTTGTCAAATATCATTTTCAACTAGTTCTCACGATGAACTCCGCAAACTTTGTACATTTACACAATGCCGCAAATATGACAAGTTCGATTAGGTGCCATCTTATAAGTGCATGGTTTTGTAATAAAAAACAGTTTTCCATAGTCCATTAATCAGAAGTACCATATGAACTTCAGATAAATTAATTTATTGTTCTAATGTCAATGTATATTTTGAATTTTATAAATAAATAAGAAAAATTATTCTATATTTGATTAAAATTTGAGATTCTCACCCATAAAATTATCATATCCTAATGTAAAGGAATTCAAAATTAGCATACTTGACACTGTTTGCGTATAGAAGAACGAGTTCATTTGCTTTGACGATTTTTCCAACTCACCAATTATATATGGTAAGAGTTTAGGTCCCTTAATAACTCAAATTAAACTACACTAGACTCTGGTGCAACCATAATACCTTATTTTGGCTGTCTTGCCTTCTACAATCAGAGAGATCTTGCAAATATTGACCAAGAGAAAACTGCTAACATATATTAAATAATTAACTTACACATCATAATTAAGTGAGGCAGCTTTATAATTAGGTAACGAGTTACAATTTCATAACAAAATTATATATGAAGTACACTATATTGATGTGCTTTTTGTAATTGATTATCTAAAGAGAAAAGTCTTCATTATAAACAGAAAGGGATTAATATACTCTTACAAGGTTGTTGCTCGTTAAGAAATCAAGTCAGCCCACCACAACAACCCCTGAATAGGCACCCAATTTATAACTGTGCATATTATTTAATATTATCCTGCCCCTTACAACAACCATTTCTTGACTTCAAGCAATTATTTATAATCTAATCAAAGCTATAAACTACTTTTCTGTTTGTTTACAATTATTTTTTTGGTGATGGAGTTACGTACCAAGTAAATTTTTAAAATGAGGCAAAAATATGTCAATCACATACTTCAATTACTCCTGGAACTAACTCCTAACCTGCAAGGAAATTTGTGGACTTAGGATACAAAACTCCTCATACTTGACCGTGTTGGAGAGACCCCAAGAACAGTTGGACGACCCTAAAGACATGTTAAACTATTTCTTAGATTAAATTGCTACCTACTTAATCCAATAGTCAAACTCAGATTTCTATTGTACTGATAAATCCAGCCTCAGGTATAGATTATTTGTTCCAGATATGTACTGTTGGCAACTTGCATATTTCTTGGTTGGTAGTTTGGTGAATCCTGATTTCAACACATGGAGATCAGAGGTGACGATTGACCGCCTGCAGAATAATACCTACTTGTAGCGTGATCAGGTCGGAACAATGAGAAATTACAAAAAGGAAAAGATAAAGCGGCTGAATCTTCGAGGCTTTAACGAATCCGCAGCTACTAAATTAATGATACTATCTAGACTAGGAACGTAAACGACAATCGCAGAGTGTACAAACTCGAGGATTTTCTCCCTGGAAGGTGAACAACCCAACGTTTCGTTTCTCTTTAGTTATCAGTAGTTCACAATGAAAAACATCGAAGCGATCGTAGAAAAAGACTGAGGTTTCTGTTTTAGATTCAAAACTTGTCCATGGTACAGAGGACTGTCCTGAAGGTTGATATCTCATGCCCGAAATGCAAAAAGAAGGTTCTGAAAGCAATCTCTGCTGTTGAAGGTGAGTCCTCTTAACCCATATATCCCATCCATGTCTCTGAAAAGGTGATTATGTTCTATAAATGTGTGGTTGTGGTTGGCAGGGGTGGATAAGATTGAGGTTGATGAAACTAAGGGGACAGTAACTGTGACAGGAAAGGCAGACCCTTATGAGATTATTGTCAGAACAAGAAAAGCAGGTAAGTATGCTGAGGTTGTGAGCGTTGGGCCACCGCCACCGCCGCCCAAAACGGAGGCTCAAAAGAAGCCTGACGAGAAGAATCCAGAGGAAAAGAAGCCAGCGTCAGGTGAGAAAAAGCCCCAGCAGTCGCAAGAAAAAAATAAGACCGAAGTGAAGCCTTTGGTACATGACCCTCACACATGCCCACAGTGCCAGCGTATAGTGGTGGTTCCGATGAGCCGTTACGACGAGCCCAACCCATCTTGCACCATCATGTAACCGTTGTCAAGGTGGCTGATGAGCCACGGCCCGGAAACAAAAAGTAGGAAATTGAAAGCTTCATTTTGTAGTTAATCCGGACAACGACATGTGAGAGTTCCCAGACGTCTGATATGAATTGTTGCCATGTCCCCACTCTCAGAAATCGATTATTAGACGCTTGTTTTCTATTTTTTTGTTTGACGATTATTAGGTCCTTTGCAGTACGAACAGTTTCTCATGCAGTCTCGACTCAATTATCATGAATAGTGTATGAAGCATGATCTTGGGTGGCCTACATTATTTCCTATGTAATGTTTACGACCTAATTTTGATGAAAGAAAGAATCAATTTCAACCAAAGAGTATATCTATATGACAGGCCAATAGGCCATGCATCACAATAATGCCTTCTGATGTTATAATTCAATTTTTATATTATTTCTTGTACAATTAAATTTTAATAATGTCTTTAATTGTCACGAATTTAGTCAGTATAGTTTATTTTTAACGATGTAAGATAAGGAAACGTTTGTTTTTCACGTATCTTCTTGTACTTTTTTAAAACATAACAACGAAGTATGTTTATTTTGTTCTATTGTAATTTTTGTTTCTAAAATAAAAATGAAGTTGTTTCTGTGTGTTGTGAAAACTGATTTCTGAAACTAAAAGAGCCCTTTTTGTTTTTCACTTCTTCTGTTGTTCTGCACTCCTCCACTAATTAGGAACTTCATTTCTTCTGCTGTTCCACCAATCTCTTCTTGAGTTTCTTTTTCTCTTTATCGCTCTACTAACTAGGTCTCTGTCTCTCTCTTTTTTACTATTCCTAAAGACTGTAAATGTTTGTCTTGCTTAGTTAGGCTATGTTTCGTTTAACTATGATGTTTGCAAATTCTAGAATCTGACTTTCCGAGTTTTTGCCTCTAATTTGCTGTCTAATGGTCGCTCTCGCTTATCTTTCTCACCTTGTTCTTTCTGTTTTTATTATGTGAAGTAAACGCTTGCTTGACATTTAACAACTGTAGCATTCGTAAGTGGGTTTGAAGTTATCAAATACGCTTGTTAACAATCTAGGTTTCTATTTTTTCACATCATCTCCTTTTTCAGCCAATGGCATTATTAGGCTTGGTCAAGTTGTTATTTAATCATCACCCAGATGATTTTGTTTCATAAATAAAATAGTTGTGCATTCACACAAGGTACTTTCTTTGGCTAAAATAATTTATTTGTGGTCTATCAAACGAAAGAGATTAGGCAGGCTTGGTATACAGAGTTGGTGTGCAAACTCGTGCTTGCTAATTCGCGAGTATCATTTTTGAAAATTAGTAGAGATTAAAATAGGAATAGTGATGGATGAAGAAACGGACAAGTGTAAGGGAATTCATTCAGGTTTAGCTAAATTTAATCAAGAATTACGTGAGAACTTATATACAAAACTTGAAAGATTAGAGTAATAGCTGTGTTTTGGAGGCAGCAAGCTTGCTCCTCGGCTCTGGACAAGGGCAAAAAGGCACTTACTCATAGACCACTCTCATAAGAAGAAAATAAGGTCCACCCTTATTTGAGGAGCTGCAAAACGTACATAGGGAAATAGAAAAAGTTGAGAGGACCATGCAATACTTAGACAAGAGTTATAGTCAAAATTAAGAGCAAAATAGGGTCTGCCTTTATCGAGCAAAATTAGTCAAATTTAACGGCTTTCAGTGGAAGAGACTCTAAACATTTGATTTCTTTCAAGTTTGTTGTTTTAACTTCCAATTTAATGTCAACTTTTTTATTCTTTCAAGGAGTTTTAATGTTAGCTTTTTTGTTCTTTAAGGGAGTTTTAACCTTAACATTTTATGCTAATCTATTTATGAATTTCCTTCAAACATTTTGTTGTAGTTTTTTACTTTTTAGCTTTTTTATTTTCATCAATGCATGAATTTAAGATATCCTAATTTAATAATTGACAGCAAAAGATTTTTATAGTTCTAATTTCTGGGTGATAATTTAAAGGTAAATTTTATGATTTTTTCTTTATATTTTTAACTTATTGAATATGCGCAAGGATAGTTTTTGCTTTCTTTTTAGGTTTTAATTATTCAATCACAATACTTAATCATGATTATTAATAGGGAGCTTTATTCTTATTCATAATTCTATATTAGGAAATTATTTGAATACAAAAATTCAAAGTTTTTTATTTCTTTTAAATGTTTGTTCATATCTAAAATCATATTATCATTGTACATTACCACTCTAGGATACAGGATCAGAACATTTCTATTTTCTTACTTTTCTCATTTTAAGAGGGCTCCTCCTTGTTTGCTTTTATTGTTTTTCATTAGTATTTTTATTTTTTCGACCTTAGCACAATATGGTGTTTGGATATTGCATGTTCACGAGACATTTCATTATGAATCTCTCTTCACTTTTTCTTCATTGAATATTGTTGTTGACATTGCATTTTAGTACTTTTATATCCTTAAATTCATATATATAAGATACAATGTGTGTGATCACAGAGAAAGTCTTCTCTTTACTATGTAGAATATTTTATAAAAGCATAAGCAAACTAGAGAATATAAAAGCATATATGTATAGTGAAAGTAAACAAAGATACTATTCACCATAATTTCAAACTATCCATTCAATATTTTTTTTTATTGTGAAATTTTCTTTCTTGTTTCTCCCTTTCTTTCATGTTTTTTGTCACTTTTTCCTATTGACACTCATATGTAATTACTTGTAGTGATTAAAGTTTAGAATAACACGAAAAATTTTAATGATTGTATGGAAATGAAAAAGATTGGATATAGAATGAATTCGTAGATATGCATTTAATTTCATTAATAGTTGAAGAAGTGAAGAAAGAAAATTAAACAACTACTATCTTTTTCAAACTTGATTAGAAGAATATTAAGGCACGTGTTCAAAAAAATTAAATAAAAAGTATGTCGATATTCAATTCAAAAATAAATATAATATATTCAGGGTTAGATTGAAGAATTTCATTGGTAACAACTCCACCAATTTCGTTAATGCTACATATAAATGTTAGGAATATTTATTTAAGGTAAAATATCACCTTGCTTATTGATATACTATTTTATAATTTTTTCTCATTTATACTTTTCATTATTGTAGGTGTATAAAATGTCTCACATATTCAAAGAAAAAGGATGCAAGGAGTTTTCACACTTGTATCACATTTTTAGAAATACCATTGCAAGTACACATCCATTAACTAAATTTCTACAAAATAGTACCAAAGAGGATTATATAATTGATACTGATGAAGTTTATTCATTAAATGAAAAGGTAGATCAATTTATAAGTTCTCTTTTTAAGAAAAGAAATCTCCTATAAGTTCTCATTTTAAGAAAAGAAATCTCCTAAGAAGAACGTAAAAAATACGTACTTTATCATTCTAGAAAATGTCTTGATTACAATTTGTGAACAGTCGAAAAGAAAGAATGATTTACTTGAAAAAAATCAGTTACATAATCTATTTTAGAGAATGGATTAGAAGTTCCATAAGTTAATCAAGAGACTAATACAATGATGGAATATTTGGATTACTATATGATTTAGGTATCAAGGGTGTGTAATATGAAAAAACAATAAAGGCTTTGCATGATTCTCCATTTTATAAGGAGACCTTTATAAAGATGTTAGATGTAAGAAAGATGAATTAGATTATGTCTCTTTTAATTATATTTTTATGTTACTTTGTATTGAAGTCTTATTGACTTAGGAACTTCTACATTAATAACTATTCCATGGTTTGAACATTTTATGTGTATCTTATAAATGTTTGATATGAACCTTTTAACTATACGTTTGTTATAAAAATTTTAAATTTATGGTAAGTGTTTGATAAGATCTCATCTTGACGTATTATTTGATATTATCTCCTTTGTTTTGAATTTATTTTGTACTTAAATGTTAAAATTAATGTTTGTTTTGTTTTAGGAGATGAAGAGTAAAGATTGCATCAAATTTGGATATTATTAGCGATAATTACAAAATTTTGGATGAAGTGAAAATATTGCTGCAGTGGATAAAATTGATCACTTGAAGAGTTGGAGCTTGAATGGAAGAATTCACCTTATCCTTATAATGTAGAAATTTGAATTCATTTTAGATAGACATCTTTACAAGTTAGAGTTAGATTAGGATTAGATCAGAAAATCCTATAAAAGGGACATTCCTTACAACAGAAAAGGGTTCTCTCTTTTTATGCGTTTTGCAATTCTTAGTCTATTTTCTATTTTTGTTATTGGAGCAAAAGCCATGTGTAGGTAAACTTAATTAATTTGATTCAAGGGGATTTGAAACTTTAGTTGTAACTTTGTGAGGTTTTGTGTTCCAAACTTCTATTCATGTTTAATTCAAGTATTTCTTATTTTGAGTTCTCATATATCATGAATGATTATTATTTAATTGATTTGATAATTTAATTTAATATTAATTATTCTATTGCTATACAGGAATTCAATGATCTATAATTGTCATGAAAGATTGGTATAAGTAACAAATAAGTTATTTATGAATTTCCATATTTAACATATAATAAACAAGAAAACTAAATTGAATAGTTACAACTATCTCGATTATTTGACTTAGGGTTTAGTCTTTTTCACGGAGCTTATTGCTATCATTTATTTGATGTGGAATGCTATCACATCCAGTTAATGGATGATAAGTTTTGGTTTGGATGCTGGGTTTGAACTAATTAATTTAGAAAAATTTGAGACTTATTACGACTATCCTAATATGTTTCGGACTAACTATTGGAATTGTGAAAATATTCTCTTTAAACCAATAATCAATGTTACAATTAGATGAGATCTTTCCCTAAAATTAGATATTGGTAATCTTGACTTTCTCATATTTAAATTCAGTTGACTTAATTTGTTTTCGAATTGATTTTAGTTAATCATGTATTTAATCAAAAAACCCCCCATTTATTTTATTATTAAAATTAAGAAGCTAGTGTTTATTTCTCTAGGGATTCGAACTCATTCTATAACTACTACAAAGGTTTGGAGAATCAAAATTATTTTAAGGGCTTCAACAACTCAAACAAAATTTAGCGCCATTACCGGGGAACTATTTTAATTTCTTAGTTTCTTTTCATTTTTATTTTACATTTACTGCTAACCTCTCGTCTTGTGTGACTTGTACTTCTCAGACAGGTAAATTGCAATATAATCAAAAAATTAAGAAGAGAGCGCATTGTTTGAGAAAAGAGACTAAGCAAGGAATTGGTTATTTAACTTAAAATGTGAAAGTTGAAGTAGATCTAGCAATTGGTGAAGACTCTAATTTTCAAGAAGCAGATGAAAAGATGGCAAACCTTAACCCCAGAACGTTGAGGGAGTTAACAGCACCGAATTTGAATCAACAACCTTTATGTATTCAATTTCTAGATGTTGAGGTAGATTTTGAATTGAAATTTGGTTTGATTCATTTACTGCCTATTTTTTGTGGTCTTGCAAGTGAAGATTGGCATAGACACTTGAAAGAATTTCATGTTGTTTGTTCTGGAATGAAACGACAAGGGGTGAGAAGAACAAATTAATCTCATGGCCTTTCTATTCTCATTGAAAGATACGACAAATGATTGGCTATATTATCTTCCACTTGATCAGTAACAACATGGAACAAAATGAAAATAATATTTTTAGAGAAGTTCTTTCCTGTAACAAAAGCATCGAATATTAGAAAGGAGATATGTGAGATAAGAAAAATTACAGTAGAAACATTATATGAATATTGGGAAAGGTTTAAAGAGCTATGTGTTAGCTGTCTGCATCATCAGATTCCTGACCAACTCTTGATTCAAAATTTTTATGAAGGTCTATTGCCAATGGATCGAAGTATGGTCTATGTACATAGTAGAGAAGCTATGGTAAACAAAATACCTAAGACAGCTAGATAGTTGATATCAATTATGACTGAACATTCTCAGCAATTTGGGATAAGGACGGATGGAGTTATTAAGTGTGTGAATGAGGTAAGTAACACGTACCTTGAGGATAAAATTTTTGATTTAACCGCTCTAGTTTGTCAAATAGCTGTAGGTCAATTGCAATTGGCAAGAGTGTGCGGAATATGCTTATTCTCTAGACATCCTACAGATATGTGCGCTACATTACAACAAAACTCTTTTGAAGAAACTAACACAATAAGGGGCTTTCTTGGTCAACCTCAACGAAAGTATGACCCTTATTCTAATTATTATAATCCAGGATGGAGGGATAATCCAAATTTGAGCTATGGAAATCATGGAAGCCAATAATGATATCAACCTCACATTTTTAAACAACCTCAAGCTCCTACATATGCTCAACCTCAATCTTTAAATTTAGATATGTCTTTAGATGAAATTGTTATGGCCCTTGATAATAATACTCAATAATTTCAACAGGAAACAAGGGCAAGTCTTCAAAACTTGAGAAATTGGACCACTCAATTAGCCACCTCGGTAAGTAAATTAGAAGCACAAGAATTGGGAAAATTACCTTCCCAAATGGTGGTAAATCTTAAGGAGAATGTGAGTGAAATGGCTTTGAGAACTGGTAAGGAAATTCAATATGGAACTTCTTTACCAATAGAGGTAGAAAAGCACGATGATGGAGAAAAGAAGCAAGAACTTCCAAATAAAGAATCAACTAAGGTAAAAAAAAAATGATTCATTTTCATCAATATCAATTAATGCAAATTTACCTCCTTTTCCTAGCAGATTGGCTAAACCAAAAGATGATGAATATGAAAGAGAGATCTTAGAAACTTTTAAAAAGTTGGAAATCAATATACCACTCCTAAAAGCAATCAAGCAAGTTCCGAAATATGCAAAATTCTTAAAGGAGTTGTGCACAAATAAAAGGAAACTGAAGGACAAGGAGAGAATAGTTTTGGGTAATAATATATTAGCTATGATAAATAGGAAATTACTGAAAAATACAAAGATCCAGGTATATTTACACTTCTATGTGTTATTGGTAATAAAAAATTGAGTGTGCCATGCTAGACTTAGGTGCATCTATTAATGTCATGCCATACTCAATTTATCGAGCTTTAAAATTGAATTCTTTGTAAGAAACTAATGTGATTATCCAATTAGCTAATCGTTCGTATATGCATCCTATTAGAGTTATTGAGGATGTTTTAGTCTAAGCTAATGGTTTGGTATTTCCAATGGATTTTTACATCTTAAAAATGGATGGAGATACTGTTGAACATTCAGCTTCTATTCTGTTGGGTAGGCTGTTTATGAAGATAAGTAAGACGATAATCGATGTGAATGCGGATACTCTTTCCATAGAGGTTGATGGAGAGATTGTAATATCCCGTTCTCATATTAAGGGTTAGGACCCAAAATTTCAGTACATATGAGCTCAAAGAGAGATTAAGGAAATGCATTTTCTTGCTCATGCATAATGTTAGTATATATGCACATAAATATT
>JANZXP010000194.1:24651488-24663314 GCA_027576715.1 Erythroxylum flavicans | reverse complement strand
GGGATCGACCCTGCTCATCACTATTTACAAATCTTTTAGAGTAGGTAATTTATTTTTGGTAGTTTCGACACCCATCAAGCAGCCACCCATCCACTCACACAAACATCCTAATCTGCTTGTTTGTCTTTGTAGGAAATTAATTGAAAAATTCAAACGACCACCGAGCCATTTCAAGTAGCAACACACAACCACAACATATCCACCAACGAAGATAACCAAGCAGTCACAAACCACCAACGTAACACACCAGTCGCCCCTTTTTAGCAAAGCCCAGCCCTCAATCAAAATCCTATAGCCATAACCACTCAACCACTTTACTTTGTTTTTGTTTATTTATTATTATTATTTTAAACACTTTTGTTTTCTTTATAGTTCAATCTTAATTATTATTACTAAGTTTTCTTTCTTTTTTAAGTGGTTGTTATTTATCTTGTTTAGTATAATGGTGCGTTCTAAGGCTACTATCAAGACCGCTGCAAAGGGAAAGTCACTGGTAAATGCTACTTCACACCATCAATCTATTGCAAGCTCTGAAGTCAGTAACAAAAGGAAGTGTGTGCGGATTGCGAAAAATACTTCTATTCTACCACCTGCTGAGTTGGATTTACAAGGATGTCTCACTTTCAATACCAAAGAGCAAAAACAACGGTACGCTACAATTAAATCTCGACATATTGTTGCGGGTAAGTATGTACACTACCCTTCCCTAGAAGAATTAGAAATCATGGAAAAATTTGACGATTTTCTAATCAATATAAGTTGGAAGTACTTTGCATTAATTAGTTGTCCTGTTTTTATTGAATTAACTAGGGAGTTTTACACTACCTTTAAATTTGACAAACCAAACAAATTTACTTTAAGTAGTCCAAATGTGATTCAATACAGATTAATGAGAGTCAAATTCAAACAGAGTGTCACTGGGTTCAATTTAGCCTTAGGGTTAATAGATGAAGATTATGCTAATTCAACTCAATACAAAGAATATATTGTGGACTATGGTGAGTTCAACTCTTTTCATGCATGGAAGTCAATGTCTTCTAATCCTTTTCCTTATCATCCCAGTCAATCTAAGGGTAGTGATCTTAACAAAATAGAGTGGATTTATATGCAGCGTTTCTTAGCATTTAGTTATTCCAGCTGAAATGCTAGTACATATACATGTACTAAGGTTAAATTGTTCTTTATTTGGTGTATGGTGAATAAAGTGCATGTCAATTTAGGTGCTTGGGTGGTGATGCAATTTGACACTATTTTATCTTAAAAAAAAATTAACTATTAGTTCTCTTATCTCTCATTTGGCTATTAATTTGAATTTGTTTGATTTGACTGACACATATGTATACAACCTGTGAGATGGAACCTTTGGATATAATTTGTTTAAGTAGGATGAGTGCAATTGAGAAATAAAGGAGAACATGTCGCGATTGCACTGAGAGAGGTTCATCATCAATAAAACGAGAGCATAGTAACATTTGACTAACTTTATATCTTCTGAATCCACTGATACGGCAGGATTATCATTCTCAGCTAGATAGATTGGAACACAAAATTTTAAAAATGGAGAAAATTTTGGATGCTCTACTTCAATTTATAGGGGTTGTACCTCTATGCCCTCCAACACCATAGTACACATTCTTTTCCATGCTCACACTTCAAGGAAGTCCACTAGTATTTATTTTCTTTGATTTTCTTTATTGAGTTATAAGTATCTTATCCATACATTAGGGACAATGTATGATTTAGGTACGGGGGAGCGAGTTTTCATTACGATGAACTTTGTGATTTGTGCTTGGACTCATGATATGTTGATTCATATATTAATTATGCTTCATGATAGCTTTATAATTTTTTGATTGTTGTTCATGAATAATTCTTAAGTTAGGATGCATTTTCAGTTTAAGATCTAATGCATGAGAGAGACAAGAATGATTAGTGTTTTGGTTTTGTTGAATGAAAGTGTGTAAGACTTGATGCATTTTTAACACCTATATGAGCTTTGAGCCTAAGAGCTTTCATTATATATGTGCTCATATATATCTTTTTGTTGTGTTGTATCAAACATAGCTTATCTATGTTAGAACTTACTTTCGAATATGTGTTGAGACCACATTTTTGATGAATTTGTGTATAAAGATGATGAGGGCATTTAGGATAATCATTTTTGACCTAAACAAGTACCTTAATTTTTATCCCTAGAAAAACAATTTGAGCCTTACCCTTTCTTTTCTTGCATAATAGCCTTGTTACAAGTTAAATTTATCCTTTTTGATGTTGATATCCTTAATGATTTTGAACTCCTAAATTTAAGGAATTGTATCAGCTTATTTGCATACTATTCCCATAAAAAGTTAATTAGATTATTCAAGTTGCATTGTTTTTGATTTTTTATAGAATGGAGGAGAAGTATTAAAAAAACCAAAATCTCCTCTTTGATATTTTCTTAAAAAAAAAGAAAAAACAAAAAAAGAAGAAAAGACAAAGTGATTGAAAGAGATGTCATTTAAATCAAGTGAATTTTGACTTCAATTTATTTAGCCAAAAAGTTCCTTTTATCATACCTTACCTAAGCCACAATACAACTCTTATTAAGTCCCTTTGATTTATACATTAGGTTCATTTTGTTTAGTGGTCGAGATATGATTCTTGAACAAGTTTATGGAAATAACTTACTATGTTTTGATTTGAGAGTTTAATGAACCCTAAACACTTTGAGTGTATACAGTGAAATCCTTGAGAGGGTGTTAAGTCTAGTTCATTTGATTTTGACGGAATTGATGAGATGCTATGTTTTAACAATGTGTCCTATGAGTGCTTATTCTCTCGATCATTATTTTATCTTAACCTTTAAATGTGAATTAGCTTATGGAAATTTCTGGATAACATGAAAGGAGATGAGAGGTTGTTATGAAGATGATTAATGTATTGAATTAATGTATGCTTGAGGACAAGTATGAGTTCGGTGTGGGGAATTTGATAAGATCTCATCTTGATATATTATTTGATATTATCTGTGTTATGGTGTTTTATAGTCGTCTTGGCATTTTTATTTAAATGCATTTATTAATTATTTAATGATAATATTGAAGATAAATGGTTTTTGTATCAAATTTCAAATTAGATGTAGTTGATGAACTAATGAAGGTAGTTATTATTTCTCTAGCTGGGTAAGAAAATGAATATTTGTATTTATACAAACAACCATATAGAATTTCTAGCCTATAAGGTCAAGATTGGATATTGGAACTTCTGAATAGGAATATTATAAGCATTTATGAGAACCTAAGAATAAGTAAAACAATCTTCTTGAGCTTATATGATCAACTTAAAAGCTTAATAGAATTTCTAGCCTATGGGTTAAGATTGGATATTGGAACTTTTTAATAAGATTCTTACAAGGATTTATGAGAATTTAAGAATAAGTAAAACAATCTTCTTGAGCTTATGTGATCAGTTTAAAAGTTTAAAAGGCTTAAAACCAATTAGTAAGAGGAACAAGTTTCAATTTTTGTTATGATTTTTAGGCATAGTTAGACAATTAAAGTTAGTGCATAGTGCTTCAACATTCAACATGAACAATTTCAAAGTATTGCAAAGTTTTATATATAGCTAATCATCTTGCAAATTAAAAAGGGTCATCACTCTACTATCTTTTATCAATACACCTCCTAAATTTAGTATAATTTAAAATAAAATTCATATTTTTTCATATATTCATATATTTTTATTTTTATATTTAATTAATTATTTTAGTGATATAATTTCATTTTTTAAGATTGCATAGGAGCAATAGATAGTGCACATATTGTTGCATATATTCTAACTGATGAACAAATACCATATAGAGTTAAAAGAACGAATATAACCCAAAATATTATGCATTATTGCTCATTTTGCATACATTTCATATATGCAATGGCTGAATGGAAAGATATTACAAATTACTTTCGAGTTCTTTTAGAAATATTTACAAACCCACTTAACCAATTTCTTATGCATCCACAAGATAATATATTATTCTAAATAAATATAGTATTGAACCTATGAAGACTCTAATTGGTATTTTGATGATAACAAAATATAAGTACTAGTAATGTGTTTATTATTGTGATGAGAAGAAATATAAGAACAAGATGTAATAAAATTATAAAGATAGTTCATGAACTTAAAATAAGAAAAGATGAAGTTTTCAACTTAAAAAGTTAAGACCAAGTCTAGAACAAAAAAAAAAGAACAAGGAACATCGAGTTTATTCTCTAGTTTGTAATGTTAATTGTAATCTCATTTTTTTATTTAAATGTTTTAAAATGCTTACCATTTATAAACATTTTATGTCGTTTTATTGCATGAGTCTTTCATTCATTAAGGGGCATTGAAGCTTTTGATTTTAATTAAAAAAACTCTTGATATTTTAAACACTCTTTAAGAAGATTTAAATTATAGTTGTATAAAAAATTGAGTTTGAGCATTGAAATTATTAAAATAATATCTTTTAAAGGATTGTATGACCTATATATAGGTTAGTGGTCAATCAATATAAGTTAAAATTGTTGAAGTTGATGTATTGAGAGTTTATAATAACATTGGTTGATTTATTAATCCTTTAATGTGCTATATTGGTTAACCAATATACCTACTAGTCGACCAGTATCTCAACAGTTGATGAAAATTATGCATTTAATGCATACTAATCAACTAATTTGATATACTGTTCGACTGGTACTCTGTAACTAGCTATTGTAACTACTAGTTTTTGGCTCTAATGGCTACTAAGGGTCTTAAAATCCTATAAATATATATTTTCTCTTTATGTTTATCATCAAGTAAAGTATTTAGGTGTCTTTTACACATATTTATAAATGTTTAGCAATAATTTGAGCATCATTATCTTATATTTGTGTTAGTGAGTCGCTTTGGAGTTAACAAGCGATAAATTGAGATATTTCAGGTTCTAAGATTTAGTTCAGGCATAATATTATTGTACTTAGAGATGTTCTAATTAGGATTGACGTTCTTCTTCATTATGAAAGAAGATTGTAAAAGGATTTCTCTTTAGTTGAGACAAGTTATACAAAGGTTATTTTCACCTTGAAAGAAGAATTATAGTGGAATACTAATAAGAGTCTTAAAAGTGTATTTAGGCAAAGGTTGGTTACTGAACCACTATAAATCGGTTTATATGCTCTCTTTCCTATCCTCTTTAAATTATTATTCAATTGTTTGACTGATTTATTTTAAGCAATCCTTTTATTCTTATATATATTGATTGTAGTTAAAATGAGTTCATTAGTTAGAAAATTGAATTTTATAAATACTCAATTTACCCCCTCTCTTAGGTGCTATTAAGGACTAACTAGTGGTATCAAAACAGGTATTAGACTAATATTTCAAACAAAATCATACAGCAAAGATCTTAATGGCTTATTTAGAAGTATCATCATCATCATTCAACCAAAAGGGATAAAGCATTAGTAGAAAACCTTTCCTTGGTGGCAGTGATTACCTATACTAGAATGTTAGGATGAGATGTTTTTAATAGATGAAAGTGT
Source organism: Erythroxylum flavicans (assembly GCA_027576715.1). NCBI lineage: Eukaryota > Viridiplantae > Streptophyta > Magnoliopsida > Malpighiales > Erythroxylaceae > Erythroxylum > Erythroxylum flavicans. Next base: position 24,657,768 of record JANZXP010000194.1, on the reverse strand, counting down.
TAACCTACGAGAACTAGTTTAAAATGGTCCCTTTATACTTATGAAAATTACAGATAATAAAAAGGTCCCTAAATTAAAAGAAGAATGAATATCCCAAGATAAAAGTATAATTTTCTTGAATAATAAGGTTGTACACATCTTATTTTATTGTTAAGAAGAAATCAATTTAATAGGGTCTTTATGTGAAAAATGACTTATGAAATTTATTACACTTTACAAGTTACACAGGAGAGAACAAATCAAGTAAAGAAGAGCAAAGTTAGCATATTAACACATCAATATGAATTGTTTCAAATGAAGCATGATGAAACTATACCCAACATGAACACTAGATTTATTGATATTATTAATACTCTGGGAGGTATTAAAAAGGCCCATGCTAATGTTTAAATAGTAAGGAAGTTACTTAGGTCACTTTTGAAGACCTAAGAAGATAAAGCGATGGCTATAAAAGACATCAAAGATCTAACAACACTACTATTGAAAGAACTTAGTAGATCTTTTCTTACATATGAAATGAGACTCCAAGAGATGAAATGAGAAATGACGCTTCTAAAGAAAAAGAATTGGTATTTAAAGCCTCAAAGAAAGAATCGAGTGAAAAGAAAGAGAAGAAAGAGACATCTATAAGTGAAAGTAATAAAAGAATACATTGCCTTAATCAATATTAAATTCAATAAATTCTTGAAAAAAAGTTCTCCAAAAGAAAGGACTTTAAGAAAGGTATAGGTGGTTTTAAATATAAATCCTTTAACATTATTTTTTTAATGTAGAAAACCTAATCATATAAGTCACAATATGCTCTACCCAAAGGTAATGAGAAGTATAAAAAAACAATAAGAAGGAAAAGAAGAAAACATTTAAAGCCTCAACTTGAAATGACACAAATGAATTTGAAAATGAGAATTTGCAAGAAAAGATAGCTTATATATACTTAAACACTATGAAAACATCTAACTCTAACTCATGTAATAGTGATAGTCATTTAAAATATGATGAATTGGTCAAAAGGATAAAAATCATGAATAAAAAAGGAAGAAATAATCTTGTAAACTCAAGGAAGTTCAAAAACATTTGGATGCATGCATGAGTGAGAATAAAAATATGAAAAGTTAATTGCATAGCTTAAAGCATCCAAAATTTTGATCATTGATGAAAATCATGTATTAAATACATTAAAGCATGAAAATGAGACATTGAAAAAGGAAATCCATGCTCTCTATAATTCATTATCTAAATTCATTAAAGGGAGTGAAAAACTAGAAAACATGTTACAAGCCCAAAACAATTTCAATGATAGGCATAGAATAGGATATAATCATAGAAATGAAGTTGATTCTAAAACCAAATTTAGAAAGGGAAAATATTTTCATAATAAAGAACCATTTCCTAATGTGACAAACGAGTATGAAGCATATGTACGCACATGCCATCCACTAGGATTAATTTTACAAGTAAACATCACGTTTTTGTATGTAGCTCATAATCTAAGTATAGGGTTCAATACTTTTAAGAGAAGAATAGGCATAAATTTTATGATAATATGCAAAACTACTCACAACTTTTTACACTTAAAAGAACATACATCAAGCTTTCATTCATAGTTGGCATTATATATATAATCATGATCGGAATTTCACTACCCTAAAAGAATATTCAATACCTCTAATGTGTAAAGGAAGATTCCTTATTATGTATACACACATAAAAGTCTAAGCAATGTATTTATGCATTATCATTACCTATATAACATGGTATTTTATTTTGTGGTAAGTATGGACATGTTGATATATTTTGTTTTCTTCAAAAAGGAATGGTAATAAGACCTTTGAAAGTGTAGGTAAAAAATAAGGAGCCTAATAATTAAGAAATCAAGCTCATTAAAGCATTTGAAACAGATTAATTGCCTTAGTTTGTAGGACTCTTACAAAAGAAAGAGAAAATTGAATGTAGTAGAGATGGTAATTATTAAAGTAAGTATTATTTTTAAGAGTTTATACTTTTTATCTTAGTGAATCTATCCTTCTTGCCTCTAAGAAATTCTTTCATATATTATTATGGGATGAGGAGAATTTAGCCTTTAAAAATTAACTACTATGAGTTTTCAAAAGATTTAATTACTGAACAAAGTAAAAGAGATGAGAAGGTTGAGATATTTTTAATATATTGAAAAATCAATCATCATTTTAATTATTCATAGGTAATATCCAATAAGATGAATGTTGGGTTTGCATTATGAATAAGAAATTGAACATTATTTGGTACATTATGGAACTAAACTTAGAGATTTTGTACAAATAGGGATATTGGGTTAAATTTTATTGACATATTAGGCCAATTGGGATATAGTTTCATTATACTAATGAATGATGATATTAGGAGAGAATTGGGTATGATTCTTTATGATTAAAGTCTCCTTTGATGTTTTAATTTTAGTTCAAAGGTTGTTTTTTAAGTTATTTGGTCAATTGGTCGCCTACTATCCTTAAAATACACTCTTCTCCTACTTTCTAATGAGTTTGCGAGTTTTTTAATTGCTAATTTGGGTGACCAGTTATACATATTGGCTAACCAATATCCTTTTGTATTGACCAATATCACTTCACCTAAAAAAATTATTTCATTTTAATGAGTTTGCTCTAAGTTTGGTTGTATATACTGATTGATCAATATATTTCAGTTGTTGAATAATATACCTTTTTTCCTTTGTAAACTTTTCTTCCATTAAGTTGTTGCCTTAATTAGCTGATAGGTTTGGTCGACCACATATATTAGTTGACTAACAAAAGCTATATGGTCAACCATTCTTCATGATTGAAGCTCTCTTCCTCCTCCTTTCCTCTATTTTTCAATTTGGATGTTTATATCTTCCAACACCCTAAATAATTCACTCATTTCTTTGAAAAAAAAATCCTTTATTTCATTAAAATCTCGTTAGATTGCATGAAATTGAAAATTTTTCATTATTGGAGTTCAGATTTAGGAATTTTCAAAATTTTTCTTAATTAAGAGTTATCTTTTCAAAGCAATGCTTTCATATTTAAATTATAAAAGGATTCAGGTGGTCTCCCTTTGTCGATGCATCTTTGATTTTGTTCAATTCTAATATTTTGGGCATTTTTTTTACTATTTTTGAAAATTTGAAAATTTCAAAATTATACATTCTCGTACAAAATTGATTGTTGGATATTACAAGTATGCTTATGCTTGTCACAATTCCAACCTCCAATCTTATCAAACTCTTGTTACTTTAATTGAATATTTCAACTTAGGCACAATTTCAAAATTGGAGATGTTTCAATGTTAAACATCATTAGGAATGCCTCTATTCAAATAACCTTTTAAACAATTATTTTTCTCTTTAAATATTTAGTAGTCCACTTCCTTGAATAAACTTAGCTACCTTGATCAAATTTGTTTTGATCTTTTAACCAAGTTAGCTTGATGCATGTCACTTTATATTATTTATGTAGAAAATTGATTTATTTTTTATTATTCTAAAAAGGGAGAGAAAGATTTATGACATTAGATTTAGGGAGAATGATGACATTTAGGGAGAGTGACTTTTATATATGTGGTGATTTTTATATATATGCATTTCTGTGCTCGAGTAAATTTATAATATGTCTAAATTTATGTGTGGATTTCTTTAACTTGTTATTAGACATTACTTACTTGAAATTAAAAATATCTTTTTTTCTTAATATTGACTTATGTCTTATGTATGAATTAGAATGGAGCTAATCATTATCTTGATATACATAGTTGTTGTTTATATGCTTAATTTTATTATTGTTATATAATATCATAAATGTTTTGTCATCATAAAAAAGGAGGAGATTACTAAACTAAGAAAGGTTCCGATCAATGTTTTCATAATAGTTAAACATAATTACTACTAATAGGTTCATTGTTTTGATGAGAAGGAATATAAAAACAAGATGTTCATAAACTCAAGAAGATGGTTCATGAAGTTAGATAAAAGAAGAGATGAAGTGTGTAACTCATCAAGTGAAGACCAAGTCAAAAGCAAAAGAAGAACAAAGAACATCAAGTTTATTCTTTAGTTTGTAATGTAATTATAATCCCTTTTAGTCACTTTATTGTTCTAAAAGGCTCACCTTAAATAAACATTTCATGTCACTTTATTGTACGAGTCTTTTTGTTTGTTAAGAGATATTGAAGCTTTTGGTTTTAATAAAAAAGCCCCCTGATCTTTCGAACACTCTTCAGGGAACCTTTTAAGAAGTGTTTAAAAATTAAGCTTAAGCATTTGAAGTTATTAAAATCATAAAATTTAGGAGATTGGTCAACTTATATGGGTTAATGGTTAACTAATATAAGTTGAAATTATCAAATTTGATATAATGAGATTTTGTAGTAACATTGATTAATATATTGGTCAGCTAATGTGCTAGATTGGTCGACTAATATGCTTACTAGTCAACCAGTGTCTCAATGGCTAATGACTTTTTGGATTCAATATACATTAGTGGATCAATATGTTAGATTGTTCAACTAGTGCTTTTTAACTAGGCATTGTCATGATTAGTTTTTGGCTGTAGCAGTTAGTAGGGATTTCGAAATTACATAAAATGCATGTTTTCTCTTTAGTTTTAATCTTAAGAAGTATTTTGATGTATTTTACAAGCATTTCTAACCTAATTATGTAAAGTTAGAGACCACAATCAACAGAAAAAAAATCAAAATTTTAAGTGAAATCTGACATACAATAAAGAGCAACATCAATGATTTACAAAAACCTTATTAGGCAGGGAGTTTGTCACTACAAGTAGAAAAAAGATATGATACCAAAAATAAAATTGCAAATTTTGTAAAGGGAATTGAGGCTTATGGTGGTACATGTATAGAGAGAAACGGTCGACGTTGATGACCCTATATTCTTCTCTCGAGTGCATTAGTGTCTCTGAGTGGTCGAAAAAGTCAAGTTCTCCTCTATTCTTCACCAATTGGTTGTCATAATTCATGAAAATACATTTTCTGTGTTTTTGTAAATTAAAATCGATTGTGAATTTTCTTGGTTTTAAAAACTAAAACCAAATGTGATTTAGTGGGTTCTTTCCTTTTCTTCATAATAGCAATCAAAAATTAAAACTACAAGCAATCAGAACTTTGTAGTCTATTGTTATAAAGGTTTTGCTTCAAGCACGAACTTGTTCCATAAGATGCACTAACCCCTTTGCACGACGATCTCACTTAGCTACATCAAAGTAAGATTCAGTCTTGTCCTGTGATCATCGGCCAACCTACTTGTTCTCAAATTCCTTATAACCCTCGCAGAGTTTCACTCGCACACCCTTGCAAGAAAACTACGAAATGACTAAATAATTATGTCAACAATAAGAACACGAGAAAGAGATATAGCTTAAAAGCCAACCTTTATTACTTCCCTTAAAGTATACAAAGGAATACTCTCCTAATCACTAAGTGTCTCTTACACTCACCTCTCACTGTGAAGAGCAAGGCTCAAATGAGCTATTTATAGGCACCTCTAAATGGCTAAGTTAGAATCCTAATAGAACTCTACTAACTAAGATCACAATCTTATCCTATCTTATCCTTATCAGATTACATCATACTAACCAATAGATGACATCCCCATCCAATTAGGACTCTATCTAATAGGATTAAACTACATCACAATAACAAGATAAAAGATTACACTATCTAGGAATAATTATCTGTATCCAAGAAGATCTCTTCTATCTTCAGATGATCCTTCCACATGATCTTTATTTCTTAGAATTGATGTCCATCCACTGTAATCTTATCTGCCAAATCATCCAAAATCTCCTCATCTCTCTCCATTGATGTTGAGTCATCCAAGCCAATAGCACACTGGTCCATCTAATGCTTACCCATGCCAACTCCATTAGCCATGGTCTGTCCACTTGAGCACACATTAAGTTCTTAGTCCATCAAACCTAGCCTTAGCTAAGTCAGCTCGTACAAGGTCCGAAACTCCCCCATTACTTGCTAAGTAACCTTAGAACTCTCGCATATTCTTGTCATGCCTGTGATCCAGCTAACCTTCCACTTGATGTCCATCTCAAGCCTTCTTTTGGTTTCATATCTGAATCTAGCACCTCGTCAAAGACTTTCATTAATGTGCACCAATGCATGCCAACTCTTGACATTGCCCATTTTTATCCTTTGTTGGCCTCTGAAATTTTTTTTGTTTAGTTAAGCATGATTTAAATAAATTATGAGGTCATGATAGAATAATTATTAGAGTTTAATTATTTATTACAGTGTTAGT
>JANZXP010000194.1:24625326-24651388 GCA_027576715.1 Erythroxylum flavicans | reverse complement strand
CAGTTTGTATTAATTTTGAGAAACTGAAATGATTGTATTTTGTAATTTGAATTGGGCCCAAGTGGCTAATAAAAGTTATGTTGATTTCATTGCTTGTATCAAATGATTATTACACAAAGTGGAATATTTTAGTTATTGATTTTCTGTATTGATGTTTGTGGTTTTAAAAGAAAAAAATTTTATACTGACTTTTAATTGTTAAGTGATGTGGCACGCCACCCTCGCGGGGCACTGATTCGGATATCACTATCGATATCGGGTTCGGATCCAGCGGGAGTGGGGTGTTACATCTAACATCTCGAATCAAGTGTTGTAAAAAGTGACCTTTTCCCCCCTGAGGAATTGGCCCAATGAGTGTCTCCACTTAACTGAGACGTTCCGTCAAATTGTTGCCTCCTGCCATCTCAAAATTTGGCTCTGATACCAGTTGTTACAAAGGTTTTGCTTCAAGCACGAACTTGTTCCACAAAATGTGCCAACCCCTTTGCACAACAATCTCACTTAGCTCCGTCAAAGCAAGATTTAGCTTTCTCCCGTGATCGTTGACCAGCCTACTTGTTCTCGAACGCCTCACAACCATCGTAGTATTTCACTCACACACCCTTGTAAGAAAAATACGAAATAACTAAATAATCATAGCAACAATAAGAACATGAGAAAGTGATACAGCTTAAAAGTCAACCTTTATTACTGCCCTCAAATTATACAGAGGAATACTCTCCCAGTCCCTAAGTGTCTCTCACACTCATCTCTCACTGTGAAGAGCAAGGCTCAAATGAGCTAGTTATAGGCACCTCTAGATGACTAAGATAGAATTCTAATAGAAGTCTACTAGCTAAGATCACAATCTTATCCTTATCAAATTATATCATACTAACCAATAGAGGACATCCTCATCCAATTAGGACTCTATTTAATAGGATTCAACTACATCATAATAACAAGATAAAAGATTTCACTATCTAGGAATAATTATCTGTATCCACGAAGATCTCCTATATCTTTAGATGATCCTTCCACATGATCTTTATTTCTTAGAATTGATGTCCATCCAGTGTAATCTTGTCTGCCACATCATCCAAGATCTCCTCATCTCTTTCCGTTGATGATGAGTCATCCAAGCCAATAGCACACTGATCCGTCCAATGCTTACTTATGCCAACTTCATTAGCTATGGTCTGTCCATTTGAGCACACATTAAGTCATTAGTTCATTAAGAACCCAGCCTTAGCCAAGTTAGCTCGTACAAGGTCCAAAACTCTCTCGAAACTCGCACTATGATTAATCTACTTGCTAAGTAACCTTGGAACTCTTGCATATTCTCGTTATGCGTGTGATCTAGCTAACCTTCCACCTGATGTCCGTCTCAAGCCTTCTTTTGGATTCACATCCGAATATAGCATCTCGTCGAAGATTTATGCCAATATACACCAATGCATGCCAACTCTTGACATTGCCCCTTTTCGTCCTTGCCTCCTCGCAAATCCTTTGCCTTGTTTCATTGTTCAGGTGTCGAACACTGGTCAAGGCTCGCCAATGCTTGCACAATCCTACCATCTCGAACTTAGGGGCCTAACATTTGTACATAACCACTTGTAAGAACCAAAAATCCCATTTGACTAAACAAGAGATTAGGAGAAGAAGAGTACAACTTTGACCTCAAAGATAAGGGAAAAAAAAGAAAAAGGCTATAACTTAGAATCATTCAATGTTTACTTTAATTAAATGTCCAGGTCCCTTAAATTCTCTCTTTAATATGGTTTTTTTCTAGTTCTACTCCTCCCCAATGCCGTATCTTTGGACTGAAACATTCAAGCATAAAAACAGTCTCCAATCTATTAACTATTTATCAAAGGAGTGATGTTTGGTAAATCGAGTTTTATACGGTAAAAATAGGATACTAGCTATAAGACCTTATGAAAAATAATTTGTATTATTTAACAATAAGATAATAATTATTTAATAAATGGAGTGAAAAATTAAAATAAGCAAGTGTTTTTAAATTTAGTAACTGGATTTGCACATAGGGACGAGAAATAGACTTGGGGATAGGCTTGAGACACGGTTGTTGTTACTGTAACATGTAGAGCATGTCATCTTCAAAACCGGAGATATTTTTTTCAAAATGGAGATATTAGAGGAGTCATCATCTTCATCAGAGGAATTAATATGAATAGCAGGCTTTGTGTCTTATGTGCGAAACTATAGTGCTAGTAACCAATATTTTTTAATTTAAAAATATCAAATAAATTATTAAATTCCTTTAAAAAGTTAGCTAGGAACATATATAAAATATAAAGCAATAGAAGTTAATATAAAATAAATATAAAATTTTACTAAATAATAATTTAAAGTTAATAATAAATTAATTTAACTTCTTTTTCTAAATTTACTGTAAATAAAGAAGATTTTATAATACCGGAAACAACCTCTCTACTATATAGGGATAAGGCTGCGTACTATCAGACCTTCCCAGACCCTGCTTAATTGTGAGACTTCAGACTGGGTGTGATGATGATGATGAAAGAAAATTGTATAATGTTTATTTTCACAACCAAATTATTCTTTATTTCTATGTCTTCAAAATAATTTATGATTTTTATTGTAAATGACATGATAAAGAAGGGAGATGAGAGAAAAGATTGATATGATTGATTTAAATTAATTTATGCACTTGCCCCTTCACGAGGATCCTGTGTATCATAAAGTTTTGGATTATAGATCCTATTTGAGGTCTTTGTTAAAAGGAGAAAGATTCATCAATTTAGATTTCTAAAAGGCAAGCCTTGAGAAATGATGCCCAAATAGAGAAAAAGGACTTGTTTCTTGGCTAACATACTTGAAATCTAAGCTATAATCAATCTTTGTTTATCTTTGATCTCTTATGGAATTTGGTTTATAAGTTACTTGGTTGGTATATAGGCTAGAAATCCAAAATGTAGCTCTATTGAGACTTATCGGTAAAATATTTTACAAACTTAGGAGTCACAACGAGAAGGATTTTTCTCGATACATGTGGTCTAACAACGCCATGTACCTCGGTAAAGTTATCCCCGTGTATCCTCTAACTAAGGGTTGCCCTTGTGATAAGATTAAATTAAAAATTAATTAAATAAAAATACATATTTGAATATGTTTAATTTTTTTACATTGAAAAAAAGATAAATATGTTGGGATGTCAAGTGTGAGTAGGAATCTCACATTAGAAAAAGATGGAATTAACGAAGGACATAAAAGTAGAAAGGACCTATAAATTTAATGCTTTAACGTTTTGGATTGAAGTGTAGTGTCAAAGCCTATGAGTATGTTGCCTCACTAGATTTATGATGAAGATCTCCCATGAAAATTGGCTACCTAGATCCAACAAGTGATATTAGAGCTAATGGTTCGGCAAGAGACAAGTATGGAGAAAGTAGTCGGATCTCGTGGTTGCCTCCCCACGAAGAAGAGTAGGGAGACTCCCAGTGGGCCCAGATCAATGGAGTAGAATGGCTCTTGATGACGCCATATACTCGAGCTGCTAAGAAAAAGATAGAAAAAGACTTTCGCTTAAGGGAGAGCCCAAGTCTAATGTGGAAGTTTGCACTCAAGGGGATATCAAGTGTGAGTAGGAATCTCACATTAGAAAGAGATGAAACTAGTGAAGGATATATAAGTGGAAAGAATCTATAAACATAATGCTTTGAGGTTTTGAGTTGAAGTATGGTGTCAAAATTTGTGAGTATGTTCCCTTACTAAATTCATAATGAAGCTTCCTATAAAAGTAGCCTCCTAGATCCAACAAAATAATCAACTAATTATATTTTTCTTTTTTAAAAATAATTTTGATGAATATTATTTTTAATATTAAATGCTTTTTCCTCGTCACAGAGGGTCAATTAAGAAGAAACCAATTCTTGGAATTTTTGATGAGATTACCCAACCCGAGAAAAAAATGGTATGGCAGAAAAATAATCAACTAATTATATTTTTCTTTTTTAAAAATAACTTTGATGAATATTATTTTTTAATATTAAATACTTTTTGCTCGTCACAGAAGGTCAATTCAGAAGAAACCAATTCTTTGAATTTTTTTATGAGATTACCCAACTCGAGAAAAAAATGGCATGGCAGACTTCAGTCATGTCTTGAAGTCTGAATATCGTATACTTTCATACGGAAAAAAAAAAAGAAAAGTCTCGACCGAAAAATACAAATAAAAAAAGTCCACAACGTCAACGCACCGTTCTCTACGCCATTCGTGTTCGTGGTAAATTTGCCAATTCGACAGTCTTAAACAACACAACCCTCTGCTCACTTTGCAACTGTTGAAACTTCAGAGACACTTGGTCCAACTCCAAGTTTCAAAGTCTTTAGTCGTCAATTGCCAGGAAAAAATCAATGCTGGGAAACTTGCCTGAAACTCCCTAAAGCTTGTATCTTTGTATATGTGGAGTTGCCTTTCCTAAGTCTTTCATCTTATTTTCACAATTCCTAATCTATCGGAAAACAATATCTGGGGTAGCCACATTTTCAAGAATCTTCAAATTATACAAATCGCAGCATTATCATGGACACTTCTTCAACAGAAGCCAAGCTCGCCAACGCAAAGTCCGTCTCCGTCCTGACTACGGTGGCTTCTGTAGCCGGAACATTGATGCTTGCTCGATCAGTGGCTCTAGATTTTTTGCCGCGTCAATTCCAGGAATATGTTTTCTTTAATATTTACAGATTTTTCAGTCGTTTCTCGACCCAACTTACCATAGTCGTCGATGAATACGATGGATTTGTCAAAAATGAAATCTACGACGCTGCTAATATTTACTTAGGGAGCACAATTTCTCCATCGACTCAAAGATTGAAAGTGACCAAACCTGAGAAAGAAAATGACTTCACCGTGAAGATGGAACAAGGTGTAGAGATAGTAGATGTTTACCAAGGTGTGAAATTTAAGTGGGTTCTTGTTTGCAGACAAGTTGAGAGAAGAAACTTCCATAATCGTCGTGATTTTAACGCCTCATTGATCTCAGAAACGAGGTCTTTCAGATTTAGTTTCCCTAAAAAACACAGGAACGTGGTTCTTCAATCTTACTTTCCTCACATTGTTAAAGAAGGGAAATCGATAAAGCGAGAGAAGAGAACACCGAGAATTTTCACAGTTGACTACAACAACAGGCATGGTAATCCATGGGGAGCTATGAATCTTGATCATCCTTCCAATTTTGACACTCTAGCTTTGAATATGGAGGTTAAAGATACGATCTTGAAAGATCTTGAAATGTTTGCGAAAAGAAAAGACTATTACAATAAGGTTGGTAAAGCTTGGAAAAGAGGTTATTTGTTGTATGGACCTTCAGGGACTGGTAAATCGAGCCTGATCGCCGCAATGGCTAATTACTTGAACTTCGATGTCTATGAAATGGAGTTGACAGAGGTAAGGTCCAATTCACAACTTAAGAGATTGCTTTTAGCCACTGCCAATCGGTCCATTCTGGTGGTTGAAGACATAGATTGTACCATTGAGTTTCATGATCGATTTGCAGAATCAAGAACTGCACAAACTCGAAGAAATCCACCAAAAAACCAGGTTAGACTTATCATTACACACATGCATTCTGACGCGCTTTCGTTCTAATATTTTTTTTGGTATGGTCCATTTGAATTGTAGTTTTATTAGGCTAATGGGTTATGCTTCATGTTCTACCTTGATATCGGAACTTTGAGCAGCAAGCAGCCACAGTTAACAGTTTTGATTACATGCTTATAGCTGACTTTAACACCTGCAATTTCCAATCTACAACAACAACTGTGTAAAACAAACTTGCCTTATTAACGCAGTTTTGAGTGATGTTGGAAGTTGTTAATCAATCTATTGCTTGACGTGCTTGAATTTGCTGTTAAATGGTGTTACTAATAGCTTTTCTTCCTTGGACAGGTTACATTGTCAGGATTTCTTAATTTCCTAGATGGATTATGGTCAAGCTGTGGAGATGAGCGGGTTATAGTGTTTACCACTAATCATAAGGACAAGTTAGACCCGGCATTATTGAGACCAGGACGCATGGATGTTCATATCCACATGTCCTACTGCACACCACACAGTTTTAAGGTTCTTGCTGCTAATTACCTTGGGATTAAAGATCACAGATTGTTTGGAGAAGTTGAAGATTTGATTCGAGCAACTGAGGTCACCCCAGCAGAGGTGGCAGAGCAGCTGCTGAGGAGCGATGAAATTGTGACCGTCCTCAACGAACTAGTTGAATTCCTCATATTGAAAAAGAAAAAAATTGAGGAGACAAAAGGCTAAAGTAAAACAGGAGGAATCTGCAAGTAAAAGGAAAAAATGCGGCCAAAGATAACAAAGTTGATGATGAAGGAAAAGCTGTTGGTAATTAGTCTACTCTGTTCAAAACCAATTTTCGCCCTTCAATTTCTCTTAACTCAGTTAACCAGCCCATTTTTCGTTTTGATAATTTAATATAAGAACAATAGGCTGTATATGTTTCGAGGATTGTGCCAGCAGCAAAGTTGTCCATTTTGTTTGATGCTTATCGTTTAGTTGAAATTAGCCTTCACATTGTCACATAGACTTCGACTTCTGATCAGTTTTCTATAAACACTTGATTTGTAGTTCAGTCCATATAACTACGTATTTTCTTAATTTGAAAAATAAAGGTGAGATAGGATTTGAAAGAAAAGAACTAGTGCTACCTGCAGCTTAAGTTAGTCCAACGCATCTATAAATTAAAGTTTAATGATTGAACTAAGACTATGTCACGAGAACTAACCATATATGTCTTGAGTTGGTCCAGCGAGGACTGTCTAATGTGCTAAACATGTGTGCGTTATGAGATGTAATCTATCTTGAAAACTTTATCATGTAAAAGTTAAACATAATCGCATGATCTTAGATTCTGCGTATATTTTACTTTCTGAATAGATAATCTTTAATCATCTTTTAAGATATTTTTAGATTTTATTTTCTCTCTTTTTGACCTTTTTTTTGTTATTTTTTATATGTTATGAAAAAACTTAATAGGTAAAAAGAGAAATGAGATAGTTATACAAACGCCATCTCTTTTTATTATCTTTATTTTACGTTTCATCAACGTAAATATATCACATCATTTATTTTTATTAAACATAATATCTCTTATTCAAATAATTAATAAAATTTAATATACTTAAATGATTAAACCAAAATATACAGGCTACATAATGAAATTATCTAGCAGAAGTTTCTAAAGAATGATTCAAGACTTTTTGCCCTAAAGTTTTATGCTTTTATAAATTTCAAATTATAAAGAATAAATATCTTTTTTAATATTCGAATTTAATGATTTTAAAATCGGACTAGTAAGTTTTTTCCTGCAAGCGAACACCAACCCTATACCTCCTCTCACTGTCTCTGTTTGACAGGATGAAAAGTTACAGCATAACTATAAATTGTTAAGAGTATAACCTAGGCTGTATTAACCTATCACAAATTAAAATTGGTGTTGTGCGATTATTTAATAATATTATTCTTTTCTTTTTAATTCTTTCACACAATTTAATTAATAAATTATATTTTTAAAATTTATATTCTTTATTTATCTCTTTATTTTTTAATTTAGATTTTATTTTTAAATTATTATTGTTAAACATGGATGCCTATATTTATTTATTTAATGTCATTAATAAATTATATTTTATCAAAATTTAGGTTTTTATTTATCTCTTTTTACTTTAATTGAAAATTTTAAATTATTATTGTTAAAAACTAATTATTATTTTATAATGAATTTATTTAATAAATTTAATTATTAATTAGTATATATAAGTAATTTTGTTTAAGATAATTTAAGAATCTCTAATATTTGAACTATAAAGAAATATATTTAAATGATATTTATAAATTAGAATAAAATTATAGACTTTTCTATTGACTTCTTTTAAACATACTTTAATTTTCATGAGTCTATAAATAAGTGCTAATATTGAAATATAATTTTTACTTTTATTATTAAATTTTAAATTTTATGTTAGATTCAATTTTAGTTCAAATTATTAGATTTATTATATATTAATAGACATTATTAATGCATTTTTATTTCTATAAAGTATTTTATTTTATACTATATTTTTAAGTATTCTTATAGTTTTTACTTCTTATTTATTATATATCGATTTTATAGTAGTTTAATACTAGTTGAACTTTTAAATCTTAAACTTTTTTGTGATCGAGTCGATGTCTAGTATAGTTTTTAAAACATTGTTTGAATCTCTAAATTTCAATATCAAATGAATCCTTTGTCACAAAATCATGTACCTATTGGCATGGTTAATTTAATATAAAAGAGACTTATAATAAGGGATAATTAAATTTTGGGTCGATAGTAAATTTGTAAAGAAACTTATTGACAGGTTAATATAGGTTAGGGCCAATTATTTAACATCTGAATTTGTCCATAGAAAAGTTAAATTATATTTAAAGTTGTACATAAATTGTGCATATAATAATGTACTTTTCACATCAATGTCAAACCAAAGTCTAGGGTATATTTTTATAATTTTGTTTATCTATATTCATCATAATTTTTAATAGAAAAAGATTAAGTTGAAAAGAAAAGACGAAGTAAGAGAATAGGTCATTGAATATGCAACTTTGAACTTGCAAAGACTTGCTTATAAAGGAATTTAATTGTATATATGAATGAGTTTATTGGAGTCAGTCTTATAAAGATACCCTTCTTAAAATGACATAGTCTTTGACTAGCATACTAAACGTACCATTAAGACAAAAACAAACATTACACATATAGTAACCTCAAATCATTCTATCGAAGCCTTTAAAAAATAAATAACTAAATAAGGGATTCCATTCTTTTAGTCCTCTTCGAGGGGCATGCATCGTCCTACCGCTTAATAAGTAACAATTTCGTCTCCTCTTGATTGTACAGTTACATAGATCTGGATTTTAATCTTCTTTACCTCTCTGATGGCAGTTACCTAGATTTGGATCTTAATCTTCTTTACCTCTTTGATGAATTTCCTTAAAGATACAAGCGGAGATTACACAGCAATACTGGTAGATATGAAAGAGAGTCAGATCCTTCATAAAAGATAACATAACCCGTCTTTGTAAAGCTCGATTGTTCTTTAGGTAAGAGATTTTCTTCACTCTAATTTGTATTGATTAGGTGCTCTTACTTTTAAAATCAAAAGTTCTAATAGTTAATTCTCCATGAGGCTGCTATATTAGGACACACTCTGTATGATCCTTGGATACAAAGTAACTACTCCTTAATTCTTAAAAGTAGGGAGAACATAATCTCATCCTAGTACAAGCTTTATTCTAAAATCTCATTAGATTTTTCTCCCTTCATAACTCCTTAATAATTGAAGCTAAAGAGATGATAAATACCACCTTACTAGATGAGGGTGAAATTTTTAGTTTTAGGAGCCATTTAAAAACATTTATAAACTTAGTCCCCATGTTAGTTTGTGAACAGAGATCCTTTATTTTGTTTTATATGAGTTTAGAAAGATCACAAAGGAAGAAAAGATGGTCTGTAGACCCCTCTTCTCCTCCACGTAAAATGTAAGTAGGGTTGGTAACTCTTTAAGGCATTTTGTCTAACGTGCTCAATTTATCCATAGTAACAAACCATAATATGAAAGAGTAACTACGAATGAGAGAAAACTTTGCCATCCAATAGGGGAACATCCACTTTAGAAGTATTATGAACCATCCAGTCCTTGAATCTTGAAGAGTTAAAGATACTTGGAGGTTGGTTGAGACATTGATAAGACTCTTTTCTTCCAAGAGTGTGAATATAATTAGGAATGAGATAATGTATCTCAAAAGGGATATTGCTCTATTGTGCCCTTATTAGGATAGAGTTAAACTTGGAATAGACATGGATTGAATTCCAGTTGAGAACAGCCTAGGGTATTTTGATCAGGGGGCCTTTGCCTATCCAATTATCAAACCAAAAGGAGGCCTCTTCCTCGTTTCCTATCTTATAAAGCATAGTTGGTTCCAATATGGCCCTTAGCTTAAGTAATTGAGTCGGGGACCAAGAAAAGGAAGTTTTAGTAGAAATGACCCATATATTATTCCCCTTAAGGATATAAGTGTGGAGCCATTTGTTCCATGATGACTTTTTCTCCAATAAGATATTCCAAAGCTTTTTTATCAACATACTCTATTAATAATACCAATGGAGATTAGCCTCAAACCTCCTTCCTCCCTTCTTTTACAAACCTAAGTCCATTTCACTTTGGCATGATGCCTCTCATAATTTAAATTGCCCTAAATGAAGCTTCTAAATAATTTCTTCAAGGTCTTAATAACTCCTTTTGCAAGAAACATGTTAGACGACCAAAAATATGTAAAGAATTTAACACTGATTTAATGAGTTGCATTCTACCACTAAGGGATAGAGTTTTATTAGCCTACATGTTCAGTCTTCTTTGTATCTTCTCTATTAAAAGATAACATTCTAAAAATTGGATCCTTCTAGTAGTGGTAGGGAGACCCAAATAGATCAGTTGAGCTAACCTCCTAGTCATACCTGTCATTTGGGATATTCTATCCTCCAACCGATTGGCACTAAAAGTCAAGATGAAATGACTCTTTTGGAAAGTAATTTCCAAACCTGAAAGCTCCATAAAAGCCAGCAGAGTGGAGATAAGGAGTTTCAGTGATTTACTGTTAGACTTAAAAAAGAGTAAAAGGCCATTCGTAAAGCATAAATTAATAAGCTCCACCCTTTTACATTTGTTATGGAACTTAAATTGTCTATTCTTCCCCACATTATGAAAAAGCATCTATTTAAGAACCTCCATACATAGATTGAAAAGATAAGGAGATAGAAGATCCCCTTATCTTAGGCCTCTAGTACTTTTAAATAATCCAATAGGTACACAATTAATCAAGACTGTGAAGTAGGAGAAAGTGATATTGCCTTAATCCATTTGATAAAAGCCATAGGGAATCCTAGAATCTCTGAAGTTTTTAGTATAAAATCCTATTCGACACAATCAAAAGCCTTCCTGAAATCAACTTTGATGACATAATTAGGGGAGGAGATTTTTCTTTGATAGCCTTTCATTATCTTTTGTACAATTGAGACATTGTCACCAATCATTCTGTCTTGCATAAATGCAGTTTGATTATCAAAGATAAGTGTTGGACCCTAAATTTTTTCTTAAAATTTATTTTATTAAATTAGCAAGCATGAATATAAATTACAAATCTTGAATTAGCAATTTTTTAGTTTAATTAGGTATATAATTAATTACGTGTGGTTGCATGGATTAAAAGGAAAAGTTAGAATTAAGTTAAAGGGTTAGAAGATATTAGATTAAATATGGAAAGATAAGCTTGGAATGACAAAAGTTTGTGTTAAACTAATAAAAAAAAGAAGAGAGTCGTGTATAGTAAGAAAGAAAAAGAGAGAAAATCGTAGAAGAAGCTAGAAAAAGAGAAGGAGAAACTGAAGCATAGAAAGAAGAAGAAGGAAAGAAAGAAAAAGGAGGAAGAAGAAAGAAAAAGCGCTCAGCAGAAAATTTTTAGGTATTCCTTATCTTTTGTTCTTGCTTCAGTAGAAGAAGAAACTAGTGAAAGTAGGTTTTATGTTGAAAATGAAGAGAGAAAGAAGAGAACCAAGAAATTCATTTTTCTTAGATCTTTATGGATTTCTAACTATATCTTAGTTCTTCTAGCCTAGATAAAGCTTATCTTTGGATAGTAGAGCTTTAGGGAAGTTTTACTCGTATATGTTGTTTGAATGAAAAATATGTTTGTTTGAAGGGAATCAAGAATCTCAAAGGCGAGAGCAAAAGGAAGAACAAACTTAAGTTTGAATTTACAAGTAAATAAGTGGGTAATACGTTTATAGTCGTTATGTTGATAAGTTGAATTATTTGCTTATATGTGCATTTAAATGCTTGCTTTTATTTATTGTGAATGTGGGAAAAATAATCTGTGATTGAAATCATGTTTGCTTTGAAATACTTTACGGCTTTTGGTATTAATGAGAAGAAGAAAAACACAAATTTTATGAAAATATGATTATGATATGAAAAATGTAAGCATCATAAATTTGATTGTGTGGGCAAGAGAGATACCATTTTGTTCGTCATATGCACGTTGACCTATAGCCTTCTCCTAGCTGTCCTTTTGTAACATATGAGCTTCAAAAAATGGACTCATTTCGTTCGTAGTGTAAACTTCGATTTCGCCATTTCGTTATATGGGATTCTCTCAAGCCATTATATGTGTGCATTTTTCTTCAAATTTCTAAACACAACATATAATTGAGTGCTACGTTTTGATGATTGAAAAATTTACCTGATTCAATTTGTGTAAAAATATGTTTATCTGTGAGCTTGAACCGTGGATAATGTATATTTAAATATGATATAAATTTATGTATATGTTTGGATGTGGGTGTGTGTGGTTCGTCGCTAATGGCTATAACCGTATTAACCACTGAGCTTCCCAGCTCACCCTATTATCTTTCCACTCCTCAGGTGCAGAAATAGCAGATCGACATTAAACCTTGTAAAAACTTCGGCTAACTCCAAGAATTTCTATTTTTGTAACTAAGTTAGTTCATAAACTTTTGGTACTTTAGAAGCATATCAAGCATGAGCATTTATGTTGTATTTTTAGATTATGCTACTAATGTGGCTTTTGATATGTAACTGAAGCAATGTACACTCTCTGTTTGTTTGAGAAAATAATGTAAGTAAGAATTGAAGAATTTCTTTTCTGTTCATATTCAAATCCTTTTTTTTTAAAGTTGTTAACTTCGATTAGGAATACAAGTGTGAGATGTTAGATGGTTTTGGATAGATTTTCTTAACCAAATGGTTAACATTGGAGTCTTACATGTATGGATTGTGTTTGTTGGATTTGGGTCTTTTGTTTTGTGAGAATGTATATTGACAGATGAGAGAAAATAAAAGAATAAGAGGATAAAAGTGTGTTCTGAAACTTCAATGAATAAACTGTATTGATTTAGGCAGAATTTGATAAAGTCGTCTTCATAAAAATTGTAGATCATTCTTTTAGATTTCTAACTACATAAAGTTTATAATTTTTGGACTTCGGGATTAAAAGTTATGATGATTTGAAGCATGAGAGTGCAGACAAGATTGCACGATAGTGCACATGCAAGATCGCGACAACCACAAGTTTTCAGGAAAGTCGTGCTTATATCCGCTACTATTTATCAAAAGTCATTTGGCTTACACCCGTGATTCCTTGATGTCACGGCCATGACATTTTCAAATGCAAGGCTGTGAATTTTTTTATTCTATTTTATTTGTTTGTTTATTTATTTGTTTTTATTCTCACTAAGAAATTTAATTCTTTTTATCTTGATGTTAATTATATATATATATATATACTTTTACTTTAAAAAGTCCCCTAATTTTGGTGCTTTGTCACCTCGAAATAAGAACTGAGACCCGGGGCCAATACGTTATGCTTCTTTTTCTTCTTTAAAATTCTACTTGAATTAGAATTATAAAGAAAACAATAATAAGCATTCTTCTTTATTGTCTAGTAGTTGGGGTGTTTGGCTTTCACCCAATAACTAGAGTTCAAATCCTAATAATAACATTATGCTTACTTTCCTCCTAATATTTATCTAACATTATCTAGAGAGTAGATAAATTGGACATTATCTAAAGTGCAGTCATGCTAGTAGTATAGTTTTAGAGTCATACATCTTATACAATTCAACAACGCAGAGAAAAACAAAGGTGTTACATGTATGATGTTTAACGTTGATATTCCTTATGTATTATTTTAGTTTACCATCTTTAAAATTCCATTGCAACAATAATCTTTAGATTTTTTATTATATAGAAACCATTAATAGTGAATAATAAAAAACTCTTCAAACATCAAAATATGTGAAATTAATCATCAAATAATCATAGTAAATAGATGAACAAATTTTTAATTCAAAATGTGGGCTTTGATACCATATATAAAAATATGTCTTGTATGACATAAATCAAAATTGACATTCATAACTTTAGGATCTTGAATAAAAAATTGTTACAAATCATAAGAGTGTAATATTGCGTACTTGATGTGAAAGATGTCATTATTGAAAAGAGATCAAGAAATTTCATAACGTTCTTAATTAAAATTAATTTCTTTCTCTTAACTCTCCTGCAGTTACAAAAACTTGATGAAAAACAACTTGTTACCTTAATTAGTAAAGAGAAGACCAATTTATATATCGACTACTTTTAATCTTGTAAGTTCATCAAGTGACCAAAATAAACGGTTGAGATTTATTCTACTAGTAAATAGGAAATATAGACCAAATAAACTCTTTTATATATTAATAATGATATTACTATATATAGAATATGGTCATTAATCAGTCAACATTCTAACAATGTGTTCATAAGCCATTCAGTTTTACTTCTCAACAAATTTATGTTAATGAGTGCTCCTTCACACACAAATGTTATCCTTGTTAGATTAGTGTCTCGTAGTTAAGCCTTTACTTAAACAAGTGCACTATGGAAAACTTGATATTAGATATACTCACTCCTACTGTCCAGATCATCCTCTGTCACCACAAAAACCTTTAACCAAATTTGTAGCATGCTAATAATTAATCAAAAGAATGTGGAAACTGATAATGCTTAATGTCTTTTAGACTCTTCAAAATTAATCAAGTGAATTACGTTGATTTCTGATTACCCACTTTTCTCTTATTAATTATTTAGTTATCTCCATAAGGAATATATACATTTTTAATTTAGTTAGTCACCCCATTTCTCAAGCTAAATGGACTAATTATTTTCCTCTTAACATTTATCTAACATTATCTATGGAGAAGTTAAACTGGACATTATCTAAAGTAGAGCCATAGTTGTAGCATAATTCTAGAGTCATACTACATGTACAACTTAACAACATATAAAAATAAAGGTCTTATATGCATAAGATTTAACGTTGATATTCTTGATGCATTATTTTAGTTTTTCATCTTTAAAATTCCATTTTATAACAATTTTTAGATTATTTAATTATATAGAAACCATTAACAGTGAATAATCACAAAATTGTTCGAACATCATATTTGATAATTATCGTCAAATAATCACAGTAAAATAAATGAACAAATTGTTTATTTAAAACATATGCTCTGATATCACATGTAAAAATATGATTTTTATGACATAAATCAAAATTAACATTCATAACTTTTAGATCTTTAATAAATAATTGTTACAAATCATAAGAGTATAATATTGCGTACCTGATGTGAAAGATTCCATTATTGGAAAAAGATTAAGAAACTTCACCGCATTTTTGGTTAAAACTAGTTTCTCTCTCTTGACAATCTTACAGTTACAGAAACTTGGTAGAATATAATTTGTTACCATAATTAGTAGAGAGAGGACTAATTTATATATCTATAACTTATAAGTTGATATGTCCATCGTATGAGCAGAATAAATGGTTAAGATTTATTACATTATCAAATAGGAATTATACACCAAATAGAAATCTTCTAGTATATTAATAATGATATTAATATACATAGAATATGGTCATTAATCAGGCCACATTCTAAGAATATGTTTATAAGCCATTCATTTTTATTTCTTAATAGCTTTATGTTAATGAATATTGTTTGACATACGAATGCAATCATGTTTTGAATTAATATCTCGTAGCTAAACCTTTTCTTTACTTAAGCAAGTCCACTATAGAAAACCTGAGATTAGATATACACATTCCTACTATCCAATCCTCCTCTATCAGCACAAGTACCTTTCACCAAATTGGTAGCATGTTAATAATTTGTGAAAAGAATTTGGAAAATGGTAATGCTCAATGTCTTTTAAACTATGTAGAAATAATCTAGTTAATAACCTCTGATTACTTATTTTTCTCTTATTAAGTATCAAGATATCTCCTTAGGGAATACATACATTTTTAATTTAGCTGCTCACCCCACTTCTCAAGCCAAATCAACTAGTTATTTTCCTCCTAATATTTATATAACATTATCTAGAGAGTAGATAGACTGGACATTATATAAACTAGGCATTATATAGAGTAAAGTCAAAATTATCATACAGTTCTAGAGTCATACATCTTGTACAATTAAACAACTAAGAGAAATAAAGGTCTTATATGCATGAGATTTCACGTTAATATTACTAATGCATTATTTTAGTTTTTCATCTTTAAAATTCTATCAACATAATGATTTTTATATTTTTTTATATAGAACCTTTAATAGTGACTAATCACAAAACTCTTTAAACATCAAAATATTTGATAATCATCATCAAATAATCATAGTAAAATAGATGAACAAATTGTTTATTCAAAATACATGCTCTAATACCACATGTGAAAAATATGATTTTTATGACATAAATCAAAATTAACATTTACAACATTAGGACCTTGAATAAACAATTGTTACAATAAGTGTGTAATATTGTGTACCTGATGTGGAAGATGCCATTATTGAAAAGAGATTCAAAAACTTCACCACGTTCTTGGTTAAAATTGGTTTCTTTTTCTTAACACTCTTTCGATTACAGAAACTTAGTGGAAAACAATATATTACCTTAATTATTAGAGAGATGACCAATTTATATATCTATGACTTTTAATCTGATGTGTCCATTATGTGGCTAGAATAAACAGTTAAGATTTATTCCACTATTAAATATGAAATATAGACTAAATAGAATTCTTCCATTATATTCATAATGATATTAATATATAAAGAATATAGTCATTAATCAGGCCACATTCTAACAATTTTAAGCCACTCAGTTTTACTTCTTAACAGCTTTATGTTAATAAGCACTCTTTGACAAACGAATGCAATCCATGTTTGGATTAGTATCTTGCAGATAATCCTTTTCTTTTCTTAAATAGGTCCACTCTAAAAAAAACCTTAGATTAGATATACTCACTCCTGCTGTCTAGATCCTCCTCTGTCACTATATGGACTTTTCACCAAATTGGTAGCATGCTAATAATTTGTCAAAAGAATCTAGAAAATGATAATGCTCAATGTCTTTTAGACTTTGCAGAATTAATTGAGTGAATTGCATTGATTTCTGTTTACCCATTTTTCTTTTATTAACTATCAAGTTATGTCCATAAGGAATATCTACATTTTTATTCAGTTACTCATCCCATTTCTCAAGTCAAATCAACTGGTTGTTTGCCTGCTAATATTTATCTAACAGTTTCTAAAGAGTAGATAAACTGGACATTGTCTAGAGTAGAGTCATACTTATAGTACAATTATAGAGTCATACTTATTGTACAATTCAATGACTGAGAAAAACAAAGATCTTATAAGCATAAGATTTAACGTTGATATTCCTGATTCATTATTTTAGTTTGTCATCTTCAAAATTCATCACCATAATAATTTTTTATATTTTTATTGTATAGAAACCATTAATATTGAATAATCGTAAAACTCTTCAAACATCAAAACATCAAATAATTAAGTTTTAAATAGATGGACAAATTGTTTATTTAAAAAATGCTCTAACACTACATGTAAAAATATGATTTTATGATATAAATCAAATTAACATTAATAACTTTAGGATCTTGAATAAAAAATTATTACAAATCATAAGAGTGTAATATTGCATACCTTATAAGAAAGATGTCATTATTGATAAGAGATCGAAAAATTTCACCACGTTCTTAGTTATTGGTTTCTCTCTTTTGAATCTTTTTCGGTTACAGAAATTTGATGGAAAATAATGTTAGCTTAATTAGTAGAGAGAGGAACAATCTATATATCTATGACTTTTTATTGATACGTCCATCATGTAATAAATGGTTAAGATTTATTCCACAATTAATTAGGAAATATACACCAAATTGAAATCTTCTAGTATATTAATAATCATATTAATATACATAGAATATGGTCATTAATTAGGCCACATTCTAACAATGTGTTCATAAGCCATTTAGTTTTATTTCTGAGCAACTTTATGTTAATGAGTACTACTTGACATACGAATGCAATCCTTGTTTAGATTATTGTCTCACAACTAAGCCTTTTCTTTACTTAAATAGGTCCATTCTGGAAAACCTGAGATTAGATATACTCATTCCCACTATCCAAATCCTCCTTTGTCATTATAAGGACCTTTTACCAAACTGGTAGGATGCTAATAATTTGTCAAAAGAACTGGAAAATGACAGTGCTTAATGTTTTTTAGACTCTGTAGAAGTAATTTAGTGAATTGCACTGACTTTTGATTACCAACTTTTCTCTTATTGAATATCAAGAAATCTCTATAAGGAATATATAAATTTTTAATCTAGTTACTCACCCCACTTCTCAAGCCAAATCAACTAGTTATTTTCCTCCTAATGTTGATCTAACATTATCTAGAGAATAGATAAACTAAACATAATATGGAGTAAAGTCAAACTTGTCATACAGATCTAGAGTCATACATCTTGTAAAATCCAACAACTGAGAAAAACAAAGGTCTTGTATGTATGAGATTCCTGATGCATTATTTTAGTTTGCAATCTTTAAAATTCCATCCCTATAACAATTTTTAGATTTTTCATTATATAGAAACCATTAATAGTGAATAATCACTCTTCAAACATAAAAATATTTGACAATCAATATTAAATAATTGTAGTAAAATAGATCAACTAATTGTTTATTCAAAACACTTGCTCTAATGCCATATGTGAAAATATTATTTTTATGACATAAATCAAAATTAGCATTCATAACTTTAGGATCTTGAATAAGCAATTGTTAGAAATCATAAGAGCATAATATTGTGTACTTGATGCGGAAGATTCCCTTATTGAAATGAGATTCAAAAACTTCACCTCATTCTTGGTTAAAATTGATTTCTTTCTCTTGACTTTCTTACGTTTACAAAAGCTTGATGAAAAAAAATATGTTACCTTAATTAGTATAGAGATGACCAATGTATATATCTATAACTTTTAGTCTAGTACGTCCTTCAAATGACAAGAATAAATGGTTAAGATTTATTCTATTATTAAATAGAAAATATAGACAAAATAGAACTCATCCATTATATTAATATATAAAGAATATGGTCATAAATTAGGCCACATTCTAACAAATTTTTCATAAGCCACTCAGTTTTACTTGTTAAGAAATTTATGTTAATGAGTACTCTTTGACACACGAATGCAATCCTTTTTTGGATTAGTATCTTGTAACTAATCCTTTTCTTTACTTAAATAGATCCACTCCAAAAAAAAATTGAGATCAGATATACTCAATTCTGCTATCCAGATCCCCCTCTGTCATTGCAAGGACATTTCACCAAATTGGTAGCATGCTAATAATTTGTCAAAAGAATCAGGAAAATGATAGTGCTCAACATCTTTTAGCCTCTGTAAAATTAATCAAGTGAATTGCACTGATTTCTGATTACCCTTTTTTCTCTCATTACTATCAAATTATGTCTATAAGGAATATATACATTTTTATTTAGCTACTTACCACACTTCTCAAGCAAAATCAATTGGTTATTTTCCTCCTAATATTTATCTAACACTATCTAAGAGTAGATAAACTAAAAATTATATCGAGTCGTACTTGTAGTACATTTGTAGAGTCATACTTCTTGTACAATTCAACAACTAAGAAAAACAAAGGTCCTACATGCATGAGATTTAACGTTGATATTCCTTATGCATTATTTTAGTTTACCATCTTTAAAATTCATCACCACAATAATTTTTATATTTTTTTGTTTTATAGAAACCATCAATAGTGAATAATCATAAAACTCTTCAAACATCAAAATATTTGACAATCATCATCAAATAACCATAGTTTTAAATATATGAACAAATTGTTTATTCAAAACACATGTTTTGATACCACATGTAAAAATATGATTTTTATGATATAAATCAATATTAACATTCCTAACTTTAGGATCTTGAATAAACAATTCTTACAAATCATATTAGTGTAATATTGTGTTAGCTTAACAAATCATATGAATGTAATATTGTGTTAGCTCAAGGTTCATTATTAATGATTTTGATGATAACTATATAATATTTCAAAATTCAAATAAGAGTTATTTCCTTTTATTGGTAACAACATAATTCTTAAAAGGAAATAAAATCATAGGAAAAATGACTTCTTTCTTGCAGGAATTTTTTTTGATGAACTTACCTTATTAGAAATGACTCCACAATATCCAAAAGGATCTTACTAATTCGAACAATTAGCTTCAGAAGTTTTGACAAAGCTTTTCTCTTAACGTCTAAATATTGGAAGATTTCAGCAGAGATGATATCGAAGATTCGTTACATACAAAGTCAACTCAGAATTAAAATGAAGCAACAACTTGTTGAAGAAAAATGTCTATTTAATGAAGAGTCATTGCATTTGCGAAATACACACTGATTTGCTGAAATACTTCAGCAACATCAATATTCTTGAAAGTTATATTTATATCAAACTCTTTATTCCTTAGAAAGTGAAATCACTCTATTGAGAGAGACTGTTAAACCTTTTATACACTTTGGTTGAGAGCTTGTAAAGGTTTGTTAAACACTATGGGTACTGTGGAAAGTTGAAGAACCTTGAAAAATATGTAATTGTGAGTTTAGAGAGGCCCGTTAAATTTAATACTTGGATTCTAAAATACTCAAGTTGGATACTTGGGGACTGGACGTAGGCTTTGTTATTAGCCGAACCAGTATAATTTGACTGTGTCATTCTTTCTCTCTTCCTAACTTTTAAATTTCTGCAGTATATGTTTGTGTTTTCAAAAGGCTCCTTTAGTTTTACAATAGGCTCCTTCTGTTTTTATATCGCAAGAGGTTCCTTTCGTTTTTTGAAACAATTAATAGGCTCCTTTCGTTTTGAGCGTTAACAGACTCCAATCGATTAACAAGCTCCTTTCTTTTTGAGCACTAGCAGACTCCTATTGATTAACAGACTCCTTTCTTTTTTAATTCTATCAGACTCCTTTTGATTAATAGGATCTTTTCGTTTTCATCGTTAACACGATCATTTCAAAAGTTGATAGGACCCTTCTATCTGTAGACTTATTTTGTTTAGCAGGATATTATCAATTTGAAAGTACCTTGCAATTTTTTTATAAACAGTTCGCCTCTTTCTTATGTATGTTTGCTTTATTATATTGTATATCTGATGCGGAAAATGTCATTATACAAAAGAGATTGAGAAACTTGACCACGTTCTTGGTTAATATTAGTTTATCTCTCTTGACTCTCTTGCAGTTACAAAAACTTGGTTTAAAACAATTTGTGACCTTTTTTAGTAGGGAGATTATCAGTTTATATATCTATGATGTTTAACCCGGTGCGTCCATCACGTGGCTAGAATAAACGGTTAAGATTTATTCCACTATTGAATTGGAAATATAGACCAAATAGAACACTTCTATTATATTAATAATGAGATATAGGCTTAGTTACGAAGCTTTGTGTTAACGAGTACTCTTTGACACACAAATTAAATGCAATCCTCGTTTGGATTAGTATCTCGCAACTAAGCCTTTTCTTTACTTAAACAGGTTCACTTAAGAAAACTTGAGATTAGATATACTCACTCGTACACTCCAGAGTCTCCTCTTGCACCGCAGGGACCTTTCACCAAATTGATAGCATGCTAATAATTTATCAAAAGAATACGGAAAATGATAGTGCGCAATGTCTTTTAAAAAGTGAATTGTACTGATTCTGATTACCCACTTTTCTCTTGTTGATTATCTAGTTATCTCCACAAGGAATATATTCATTTTTAATTTAGCTGCTCACCCAACTTCTCAAGCCGAATCAACTAGTTATCATACTTGGATTTTGCATTACATCTGTTGCTTTTTCCTTGGAGATCCATTGAAGAATCGAGATATCATATTGCAAGACAAGGTCCTACATTAGACATGCAATTCTCGTTTCTTTTGGCTTGTCGGCTTAGATAATCCAATGAAGTTCTGACCACCATCAAAACCAGGATGTTCTTTTAAGTAACCGTTTACATGGTTGCCTTTCCTTGATGAGATTCTTCTTTGTATAACAATAAGTGGGGAAGAGTGTGGGATTGTCTTTTTGAGCGTATAATACTGTGAACATTTGAACCATCGAAGTTTCTTTGTCATGTGTAAACAATTGCCACAACAGGATTAACTTCTTCTCAAGTTCTGAGCCTCATATGTTCTTTCCACTCCCGGTCCCCACAATCCATCCTTTTTTTGCTTTTGTCTT
Organism: Erythroxylum flavicans; assembly: GCA_027576715.1. Taxonomy (NCBI): domain Eukaryota; kingdom Viridiplantae; phylum Streptophyta; class Magnoliopsida; order Malpighiales; family Erythroxylaceae; genus Erythroxylum; species Erythroxylum flavicans. The sequence continues at coordinate 24,629,124 of JANZXP010000194.1, read as the reverse complement.
TGTTATCTATATATTGAAATGGTAAATTATATGGGTTCTTGATGTTTCTTTAGCATTCCTCGTTACTTTCGCTTTGTGGTGGAGCTTGGATAATGTCAGCAAGTAATCTTTCCAGCAAAGGTTTTATCTTCCATACATCTTTATTACGTGGAAAAAGACCAACATCCGTACAAAAAAGAACTAGTTTGAAGCTCTAGATCAGCATCTCAACTCGTTGGAGTTACCATATTATCTAATCTGTTTCACACCCATATTAGATTCTCTCTGGGGGATGAGAAATAGATGGATAAATCCACAAAAAGAAGAAATTCAATATTATATTAGAAAAAAGTTGTAACGAAGATTAACACCTTTTTTTAAAATTAAAATCGAATGGTAAAGAAGGTCAAGACATTTTTGTAATTTATTGAATTCAATTCTTATCTTTTCCTAGAATTTAGTATATTGGATTCAGGGGATTTAAGAGAGGATATAGATCCCTTCCTTTCGCTGGGGATCCACTTTGTATGTACTCTTTCGCCAAAACCTAGGTATAATAGACATGGATGGTCATGATTGTACTGAAATGCCAAATGGAGCTCCTTAATTACCAGAAAGAGCAAAGGCTACTCATAATACGTAGGTCATTCGATTATGGCCACCCATACATCACCATGATGCGACTCTGTAAATGTTGACAACAAAAGGAACTCGTAGCTATTGAAATTGCAATTAATGGCTCATCAAGAAGGAAGGTTGAGATGTAACATCAACGGCTTCAACTGGAAGTTAAGAACAATGAACAATCATGATTTTGTTTTTTGTCCCACAAAAACTTCCGAACCAAATTAGGCGTCAACCAGAAGCAATCGACTTGGGAGTTTATCTAAGCAACAAAAAGATCAAAGTAGGGCCTGATGAATATTTAGTAACTTAGATTTCGAGAACTTGGTCGAAATTAGTATATATTAGCTATAATTAAAAACAAAAAGGAAAGAAAATATGAGAAAATGGGTTGCAGTTTCCTTTCACGAGCATAAAAATGAAGATAACAACAGAAAACCCTTCTCTTACGGAATAGCCACATGTTTACGGGGAAACCTACTCCATGTGTTTTTGATATGGTGATGTAACATTTATCCACGTTTGTAAAGCTACTAATCAGCAACTTATTTACGGCCTATACATGTATGATTGACAACATGGCACATCAAGTAGTTGATCAGACAACCTACGTCGGCTCAAGTGAAAACAACTGAACCCTGTATCTATAGCTATTCTTGGTCTAGGAGAGGAAGGAATAGATATCCCTATCTGTCATTCTCTCTTAATTCTAGTGGACCTTGAACTTCTGTACTACATATGCACAATAATTTGAATGGTCCCTATATGCAAACATTTCTTTGAAATGACTAGCATCAGAAGAAATTCTAAAAAGGAGTACTCCTTACACAATACCACAACTTGGATGACCTTAATTGCACCCTCTTCTATCCCCAAAAGTTGGGTTGGAAATGGCATTGAACATTACCTCGAATTTTCAGCAAAAGGGTGCCTGACCTCCTCTTTAAATGAGTAAAACATAACTTTTATATAAAGTGGAACTAGAGTCGAAATTAGAGGCATACATCAAATCTTAATTTTCAATAATAATTATAATCAGAACCAGCATATTTTGTAAACAACAGCTCATTTGGGAGAAAGAGTCCGTTCAATGCTTTAAATTTGTTACTGTTTTGGTGGATGAAGAATAAAAATTTGTAGCGACTGCAATAAGTCATATTTATTAGCAATAGACTTACTTAGAGATGATTCTTGACCTGAGCTTGGCAGAGACAGAAAGTGGTCTCTTACAAAAGGAGGAACAGCCCTCTTTTAAGTGTAGTAGTCTGACACTTAACAGCAACTAAACATAGCTATTAAAGAACAGAAAAAGGAGAAATCTACGGCTGTGCTCTTTCTCTGCAACCTTAAAAGCCATAAGTTCTGGTCTTGGGTGAATCTGCAATTTTGAGGGTCTTTTCTATGAGCTTCTTGGCCTTCCTGCTTCTTATCTCAAATCTCATGCTGTCACTCTTTTCAATCTTATCATATGGCTTTTTCGTCTTCAGTGACCTTATTTTGGACTTCAAGCTCACAACTAGCCTCTCTATTCCCATCATCACCATGTTTATGGTAAGAAGTTACAACCTGCGCGTCGATGGAAAAAGAAAAGAAAATATAAACAACCCTGCATTAGTAAGCTAAATAGGGAACAAACCCGTAAGTTAGAAAGAAGAGAAAAATGAAAATAAGGGAGAATTAGAGAAAGGACATGAAAAGGAGAAAGCCTGAAGGAAAATTGAGAGTGCTTCAACGGGAAAGCCGCAGCGGCAATGAGAAAAAGTATAATTAGAAAGGGAAAAAAAAAAAAGTAGAACTAGAGAGACTAGTATTAGAGCTTGGAATGGAGATAAGGTGAGATGTAGATACGAAAGAGTTGGGGAAGATTTTGTATGACAAAAAGACTAAATGGGCTAAAGAAGAAGTGCGAGTAAGTAAGAGAGAAGAAATGAATGAATATAACGGTTACAAGTGATGCAGGAATTGAAAGGTACAAAAGCTAGCAGTGGTTAAACTTTTGAGCTCCTGACTCCGTCCTGATCCTGGATGTTCACATGTAAATACAACATCCTCATTTCAATTCATTCCACAAGTTCAATCCTCATTTCCCGCACCTTAGTTAATTTTAACCCCACCCATCACTGCCATATCCTTACTTCAACGCAAACAGAGAATTCCATTTTTCCATTATGGTTACAACTCTTCCCGCCCCTCCTAAAATGCCAAGCTACGTCTCTTTTCTCACTTTCCATGGGATTTATATTCACGTTCTTTTCCATTGAATAAAACCATTTTAACATATTTTAAGTGGTGAGCTGGAACTACTGGTTGGTCTTTGAATTTTCCGTTTTCAAGTAAAGTTCCATGGAGGAAGGAACAGGAATCCAGAAACAAAACCTAATCATTTGGAGTCATGAGATACACAAGTCCTTAATCCGGATGGTTCATGTATTCTTACGAATGCAGATGTTAAAGTAGGTGAATATATTTGCGAGTGAAAGGTTAGTAACTTGATCTTGAAACAAACTGAATTCTTTTTTGTTCACTGCTTTAAATACATTGTGATGTTTTCTCAGCTACAATGAATCTTTATAAGAAGGCTTCCAAGAACCCAAAAAACATGAGACCACTGCTCTTCTGGATTCTATTCTAGGCGAAGGCTGCAAGTACTGGATAACACCAAGAGAAAGTTTCTTGAAAATGAGGGGATCAGGATGAAAGCAAGCAAGAGCAGTTGACATACGCCGCTACTTTAATCAGACTTCAAAATTCTTCCACAATTTAATTGATCACGTTACAAATTGTATCTAATCATGTTCAGTAGAGAAGTACTGATGGAAAATTAATTAAGCCCAAAAGTTGGCCTCATGTGGCGCTCGCTTTAAAGTAGAAAATCAAATATGTCGCACATTTTTAAATTAACAATTTAGATCGGGAGATCACCTTTGTAGTTTAAGTCCGGCCCATACTATTTCATGTGCTTTTTTATAATAAAATTCATTTTAGATCGGGAGATCACCTTTGTAATTTAAGTCCAGCCCATACTATTGATGGGTTCAACCACTAGTTGTTGTTCTTCTCATTATTACAACAACCACTAATTGATGGGTCCAGTCATTAGTTGTTGTTCTTCTCATTATTACAACAACCACCATAATCATGAGCATAAATTGTGGTGTTAGATGGTTGAAGATGTGGCCTAATATGAAGCCACAA
>JANZXP010000194.1:24610454-24625226 GCA_027576715.1 Erythroxylum flavicans | reverse complement strand
TGTGTCACTTGCCACATGTCACCCTCTCATTCACTCTCTTCATTTTCTTCCCAATTCAATTTCAATTTTTCTCCAAAATTTCAATGGCTCAATTCAAAAATTCCTAATTTCATATGTCTAAGTTTCCAGTGCCATTGGACAGTTATTTCCTCTACCGGTAAACCTCTATTCTGTCACTTGACAGTTTTTTTTGGTCCGAAAATGACCCCGAAAAATTTCTAAAATTCTCTAAAAATCAGAAAACCATAATGACCCTCTCCATCACAATTTTTACACACACAAAGCCTATTTCTCAAAATTCACATTTATTCACAATAATACCGAGAAAATGTCATGAATGCATGTACAGTCATTTACATGTGCAAAATTTACTATTCACTATTCATGTGCATATATGAATGTATGAACATGGCAAAACAATTTTAAACACTCCTAACCCATTCCAAATTACTATTTTACCCTTCCCATAGGTGAGGGGATGTTACATAGAATTTAACAAGATTGTCTTCAAGAAAGTTGTAGATCAATCTCTTAGCTTTCTAATGACATAAAGTTTATAAATTTTGGACGTCGGGATTTAAAGTTATGATGATTTGAAGTAGGAGTATGCAGTCAGGGTTGCACAATCGTGTACATGCACGATCGCGACAACCAAAATTTTTCTGTGCACGTTCGCGACGAATTGCCATTGTTCAACAAAAGTCGTGATCGTGCACAAGCACGACCGCAACTCATCCTCTCACGCCTGTGACTTTTTAATTCTCAAGGCTGTAAAAATTTTCTTTTATTTATTTATTTGTTTGTTTTTACTCCCACCAAGAATTTAATTCTTTTTATCTTGATGTTAGTTTTATGTATATATATTTATTTCAAAAGTTCCCCCAATTTTAGCGCCTTGTCACCAGAAAATAAGAATCGAGCCCTGGGGCCAACAATAAGAGAGTTCAAAACTTTCTTCAATCTATCTGGAATAATTTTAGAAATCATCTTGTAAAGGAAGTTCAAACATACAATAAGCCTGAAGTCCTCAAATGAGGTAAAAATGAAAACCTTAGGTATTAAAAAAAATAAGAGACTTGTTTATCTCTTTAATAAGGGTAGCTTTAGAGAAGAATTCCTTTATAGAACTCTTCACTATAGGACTAATATCCTGCCAAGTCTTCTGAAAGAAGAAGCCATTGAATCTATCTAGATCTGGGCATTTATTAGGATTCGTTTCAAATAGTTCTTCTATTTCTTTATTTCCAATAGGCTTAATAAGTAAGTTTGATTGCTACTACGTGATCATCTTTTTAATAAAGGAGAGTAATAGGGGGTTCTCATGAATTTGAGTGACCATAGAATCTCCTAAAATGTTTCTCCACTTTAGTAAGAATATCCTTCTATTTAGAGATTATAGAAACATCTGGCATGGTCAATGAACATATTCTATTAGCATTTCTTCTAGCCAAAATAGAGTTAAAGAAGAACTTAGAACATTCCCCCTTGAGCCAATTAACTTTGGCTCTTTTTTCCAAAAGGCTAGAGTGATCTTTGCTTGTAGATAAATAGTTTGTCAAAAGTTCTCTGTCTTTGTATAATAAGAGATCATTACCAAGATTCCTTACTAACTCCCCTGGATTAATGTGAGTGTATCCTTAGCTTTATGAATAACTTGTTATGTAGTTGAGCCTTTTTTAATCATTAAAACTTTCATTTTCAATTTAATTTCCTTGAGTCATTGGCCACAAATGTAATGATGTGTGCCCACCACTAGTAACTATAATCCCTTTATCCTCTGCCAGGAAATTGTTGAACCTAAAAGAGCCCCTTTTTACATAATTTTGGAAGATATTCTCCACTTGGATAAAGGAGTGATATGAGAATAACAAAACCAAAAAGTTGTCACACTTTATGGAAGTTGGGCAATCCAGTCTTAATTAACTAAGGAGAGATTCAATTTTCTTCTTAAAGTCTATCTTCCACCCTATCTATGTGTCCACGTGTAATAATGCCCTGAGACTTTAAATCAAATATGTCTAGCTTCCCAGCACATTCACTAAAATCAGGGGAGAAAATTTTCAAGTTGAATTGGCCATCTGATTTTATTCTGAATAGGGTTGAATTGAAATCTCCACTTAATAAACAAGGGCCATTTACTTTTTTATGAAATTCTAGGATATTGTTTCATAACTCCTTTCTTTGAAACTCATGATTAGCACCATATATAACTAAAAAGAAAATCTCAAAATTTTCCTGAGTGAACCTTCATTTTAAGTGAATCATCTACATTTTTATCTTGAAAACTTCACCATTTGTAAAAGTAGGGTCATACCCTATAATAATCCTTCCAAGACTATAAGCTTGGTGATCGGAAATAAATTTCCACCGTGTACCCACTTTATACATAATCTTAACATTCTTGTATCTAATTTAGTTTCCAAAAGAGCAATAATACATGGATTGGTGTTAAAAACAAAATCCCTTAAAGTTGCCAGCTTGTTTGGGTAATTGACCCCCCTTACACTCTGTGTAATAACTTTCATTGATCAAAGAATTTTGTAGAGCCTCTACCTTTGCTCCACCTGGATTTCCTTTTAATCATTGATTGGAATTCCTCAACTAATGTTACATCTTTTTTTTTTCACAAGTGGAAGGAGAGATAATTAGGTTTAATATAGGTTTCCCCTCATTATTCAATGTGAAATTCTATCCCTTTACATTCAATTATGTTTGTTCTTTCTTTGAATCTGACTCCTCAAGAGAAGATGCTAAAATTTCAACATGTTATTTCTTAATCATAATGGAAGGATTTGGCCCTTCTAATGTAGAGGTTAAGTCCTAACCCATATTAGTCATCTCTTCTTCTGATAATTCCTTATAGTCACCTTTTTCAAAAACCTACCAATTGGAACTCACTTTTTACCCTGTTAACTAAGAGAGGGCTTCCATTGATAATGAACATCCACATTATCTTAAAAAAGTGCTCCATTATGTCCCAACCTCATAATCGGGATAAATTTAGGTAGGTCCCTTAAAATCTCCATTTTAACATAGATTCTAGCATATTCTAGCCTCTTTCTTTTTGCTATATTTTCATCCAAACAAAGAAGTTTACCTAGGAAACTCGCAATCATACTCAGTCCTTTAGTTGTCAAATATTCAATGGGAACATTGAGCAAATTCACCCATATAGGAATAACTCTATTTCTATTAAGCTCAACCTAAAATTCTGGCTATCATGGTTGTAAAAAGAGAGGAAAGCTCAAAATAAGTCATGGACTCTCCTCAATGATCTTGAGAGTTTGAGCTTTGGAAGAGAAAATGAACATTAAATATTTATCCTATGCAATAAGCACCTATATTATTCTTTTATTCTTCCAAACTGATGTAGCATTATAAGAAAGGTAGGTCTCTTATCCCATAAGAAGCCAACTAGGGAGTTCTCCTTAGATTTAGCTCCTTTTTAAAGAGTTTTCAAGTCCATGGAAACTATCCCCATTTTTGACCTTGAAAGGACAAAAATATGGAGAAAGTTCTGCACCTCCTCCTCCTTGGACCTGTTTCCAAGTCTTTCTTTCACTAGATTGTTTTAGGAGAGATGAAGGAGTATGAGTTGTGTCTGAAGGAGAGGCTAAAGGTGATTGTGTAAAGTTTAAGGATGAAAGGGGAGAAGAAACTAGGGTTTTGCTGGAGGGGGATAAGGAGGTAATCCTCTCTGCGCTATTCCTAAGAGATTACTAGTTTGGGAGACATAAGAGTTTGAAGGGAAGGTACAACTTTGAGAAGGGTAAAGCTTCAGATACTAGAAACATAATGGTTAAAAGTGAGAAAGCAAAAAGGTGAAGGAAGGACCAAAATACCCCATGCAAAATTAAGGAGATCATTACTAGAGAAGTTGAGTGCAAAGGTTCTACATGTTGGATTTGGTTCAATTTTGAGAGGAAGGAGATGGAAAAAAAAGAATAGGAATTAAAGGCAATAAGGTAGTAAGACAAGAATGAGAATGGGTAGGCTAATTGGTTAGAGGGAAGGCAGGGAGTCTCTACTTTAACTCATTTAATAATTTATTAACATTATTCATATTTTTAATAACCCTAAATTAAATTTTGACAAGACCTTGTGCACTTTTCTTTCCTATGTATATTCCTCTATTCTGATGGAGAACTGGAAGCATGAGGTAGAAACACAAAGAACTGAGATGGGAGAGAGTTGGATAAAACAAAAGGGAGTTGTACATTAAGACAGAAGGGGAATACAATTAGGAAACAATAAAAAAATAGAATGAACAAAAATAGGTGTAAAGGAAAGGCCAAGAAGGGAAAGAAAAAGGGTAATTAAGAGACATTGCAAATAACACAAATGAGCCAAACAAAGTTGAAAAATAAAAGCGAATGAAAAGGTGAAAGAAAGAGAAAAAAACAAAAGGAAGATTAAAAGCTGACTAACACAAAATTTACAGAGGAAAAGGCTAGGAAAGAGCTAAAGAATTTAAAAAAATAAATAAAGAATGATGTCCATACTAAAAGAGAGATGAATGAGATGTCTAAGTTGAATAGAGAAAGTACAGGAAAGAAGGTGTTTTAGGAATTTCCATTTAATAAGTCACGTAACAATCACTCTTATCCTTATCATAGAGATTGATTTGCCATATAGCTAGGCCACTACAATTTTAGGAATTATGTTATGCATGAGACGTTAGATATATACTGACTTGAGCATTGTACTTGAGCATTATATTAAGGCTATCCTAAATTTTGAGATAAGCTCTTCACCTCCCTCCCTCCCTCCCTCCGTGTCTCTCTCTTTCCTCTTTTATAATATTCTGTAAATATGCATTCTTCATTAAAATGTTTTGAAGTAATGACAACTTAGTGATTGGACTCTACTCTAATTTCTCTACTTCATCATCTAAATTACTCATTTCCTTATTTTTTGTTATTTTAATATTTTTCATTTGGGTATTAGAGCCACTGATTGCCCACCTTTAAATAATGGCTGACTCAACTACTCACCAAGTGACTCTTTAAAAAATTGAGAAGGCAATCAACAAGAAATTGTTTGAGTCCAACACACAACTCACAGTTGATTTCAATGGGAAGCTGGAGAGATGGTCTACAAGCTTCAAATAGCTAATATTTGAAGCAGGGCAATAAGGTGAATCTTTAAATGTGCATACTGTAATTGATACCTTTAGGTTTGATTTAGGTAAAGCAAATTTTACCATTGAACTTCGTGTCATTATTGAAAATGAATATATGTCAAAAAATTATGAAACAGAGAAATTAGGATTTATTGTTAATCTCAGGGGTGGTATCAGGTCATTGTTTATGAGATTAGCTAAGGTTGAGTTTCCCAAATTTGATGGTACCTTGTTGAAAGAATGGTTATATAGTGTGAGCAATTTTTCTTCCTTGGTAATACTCATCCTAAATCTAAAGTGAGACTGGCTTCTATTCATTTGAGAGGTAAAGCTTTGCAATAGCATGATTCATGCATGAAGGACCAATATAATTAGTTCCCTAGCTGGCATAGTATATCATTGATATTTCCACTAGGTTTACTAATCCTTATGATGACCCTCTAGATGAGTTAGTGAGCCTGTAAAAGAAAGGTTCTATATATGATTTTTTTGATGAATTTGAGGTTCTCTTATCTAGAGTCCCGTTATCTAATGAACATGTTTTAAGCATTTTATTTCTAAACTTAATATAGTAACCCAAGAACATATCAGAATGTTTAACCTAAAAGCCTTACAACATGTTATTCAACTTGCCAGGCTATATGAATTATTTCTCTCCGGACTTCCCTCACCACAAAAACTTTGCACCAAAAGTGGGTCCTACTCTCCTACTTCAATTTCCTCATTTTCACCCCCACCATCCTCATAACCAAATAACCCTAAAAAATCAGTTAATTTCAAAGCCCTAACATTACAGGAAAACACAAACACATATCAGAAACCCCTACTAGGTAAGCCTCTCAAGTCACTGGAAGAAAGGAAGAAAAAATGACTTTGTTTTATTAGTGGAGAACCTTGTACACTAGGCCATAACCTTAAACATAGAAAGGCTCAACTCTTTATTATGGAAGGGGAAGAAGATGAAGTGATTCTTGAGGAATGTAAAGTTGAAAGAGGTATGAAGGATATTACTTTCAGGGATAGTGATAATCCACAGATATTTATGTATGCACTATTTAGATCCACGAGCCACCAGACTTTGAGCGTAATTGACATACACAATAAAAGGACGTTACACATATAGATGATATTGGGAGTACTTACAACTTTCTAAATGAGGATGTAGCTAACAAATTAGGTTACAAATATTTGGAACCAAGCCTTTATCCACTTATGTGGTAGATGGGAGCTCCTTGGTTACTATTGTTGAATGCAAAGAATTCAAGTGGAAATTACATAACACTAAATTTCAAAGGGACTTTAGGATTTTACCATTAGCTTACTATATTATATTGTTTGGGTTTCAATGGTTACGAACAATAGGAAGGATTGGTCTGGATTTTATAAACTTGTCCATAGAGTTTGATTATCAAAAGAAGAAATATATGTTAATAGGATCCTACAAACTTGTGGCTAAGAAAATCAGGGGAAAGTAAATGAAAAGGGCTCTAACTAATAACCCACAGATGTAATTACTACATGTGTGCCACAATTTAGAGAATCTGGAGTCATTGTTCTCTTCCTTTTTTGTCACCCATACCGAGACTATTAGAGACCTCCCTAATGCAATCAAACCATTGCTAATATAATATGCAAATTTATTTAAGGAGCCCCACAAATTGCCACCTTTGAGGTTGGGATTTAACCATAAAATTCCCTTATTAGAAGGGTCTCAATTATCAACAACGAAATTTATAGGTAACCTTCACTTCAGAAGAACTTCATTGAAAAACAAGTATAAGAGATGTTAGAAAAAGGAACAATCCAAGCTAGTACCAGCCCTTATAGAGCCCTTATTGTTTTGGTTGGTAAGAAATATGGTAGTTAGAGATTATGTATGGATTTTAGGGACTTAAATAACCAGATGGTGAAGGACAAGTTTCCCATACTTATAGTGGAAGGCCTCTCGAATGAGTTAGGGAGTGCTTAGGTGTTTTTTAAGCTTGACTTGATGGTTGGTTATCACTATCTAAGAATGGATCCTAGTAATGTTTTCAAACTAGCCTTTAAAACCTATTTGGGGCACTATAAATATCTAGTTATGCCTTTTGGCTTAATTAATGCACCATCTTCCTTCCAATATCTTATGAATGCAGTTTTTAGCCCTTTAGAAAGTTTGTGATCATTTTTTCAATGATATCCTCATTTATAACCATGACTTATAATAATATGTGGTCTATCTAAAAGCTATGTTTGATAAGCCTAGAGAAAACTTTTTGTCCTTAATAAAAGAAAATGTACTTTTGCAACAGATAAGGTTAAATATTTAGGTCACATCATTTCCAAAGGACGGGTAACCGCTGAACTTTAAAAAATTAGTGCAGCTATTAAATGGCCTGAGCTTTAAACTTTGAAGCAGTTTAGGATATTTTTTTGACAAGATATTATCGAAGGTTTGTAAAGAGGTATGGCTAGATTGCTAAACCCTTAAAAAAATTGTTAAAGAAGGAAAACCTCTTATGGAATGGGTCTGCAGCTCATGGCTTTAAAAAATTAAAATAGGCACTCATATCAGCCCCTATATTGCTTATTCCTGACTTTTCAAAGATATTTGTGTTAGAAATGAATGCTGTAGAATTTAGAATAGGGACAATCTTATTGCAAAAACATCATTCCATAACCTATATAAGCAAAGCTTTAAGCCCCAAGCATCAATCTTATTTTATTTATGAAAGGAAGCTTTTGGCAATTATGTTTGTAGTAAAGAACTGGGAGTAGTGTTTGATAAGATGACCTTTCATCATTAAAATAGATCATAAGAGTTTAAATTTTCTGATTGAGCAGTAAATATCCACCCCTCTATAATAAGTGTGGCTTTCGAGATTGATAAGGTTCGACTATAGAATTTAATAAGAAAAGGAAAGAAAATATAGCAGCATATTCCTTATCCAAAGTGTCAACTGTAAAATTACTATGCATGGCTTTGTAATCTAATAACCTTGGTTTAAAATCTCATATTCAATCTACTTAAACCATTGATATGAAGCTAAAGAATCTTATTTCAGAACTAGAATTTCTCATCCCTATTACACCTAGTCCAATGCTGAATTAAGAAGAAAAGAGAAGTTGGTAGTGGGAAATGAACCAAAAGTTAGAGAGGCAATCATTAAGTGGATGCACAACTCGTTACTAGGGGCACTTGAGTCAAGATGTTACATTATAGAGGCTGAAATCTTTGTTTTATTGGAAGGGCATGAATAAAGAGATGTAGAACTACATAAGAAACTGTGATAATTTTTAATGGTGTAAGAAAAATACTGCGACCAATCCTGGATTGTTGTAAGCCCTCCCTATTCTAGAGACTCCTTAGTAAAAAATTGCAATGGACTTCATTGAAGGACTTCCAATCTTTTTTGGTATGTCAATAATTATGGTTGTCTTAGACAAGCTTACTAAGTATGAAAATTTTATGACACTCTCATATCTATTCATTGCTCTTACGGTGACCCAAATTTTTATAAATCACATCTTCAAGCTGCACGAATTACCTGAATTAATTGTTTTTAATAGAGACAAAACATTCTTGAGTGACTTTTGGAATGAATTATTCACTATCTAAGGGGTTAATTTACATAATTCCATTGCGTATCATCCTCAAATGGATGGTCAATCTAAGTTGGTCAACAGACGGCTGAAAACATATATACTTAAGGTGTTTGAGTAGTGTTGAAACACACAATTGGTACAAACGATTAAGTCTTGTGGAATGGTAGTACAACATAAGTTATAATTCATACATTGGCAGATCTCCCTTTGAAGCCTTATATGGGTACTCCCCCTCATTACATTTGCCATACCTTCCTAGTGAATCAAACAATGATATTGTTAATAGAAGCCTGGAAGAAAGGGTGGATATGATTAAGCTTGTTAAGTGGCATTTAGCGAGGGCACAACATAGGATGACTTAACTGGTAAATAAGAAAAGATTTGACATAAACTTTTAGTTGGGCGAATGGTTTTTCTTAAACTACAACCCTATAGATAACATAGAGTGACTAGAAGGGCAAATGAAAAGTTGTCTCCAAAGTATTATAGGCCTTTCCAAGTGGAAGACATGATTTGCAAAGTAGTTTACAGGCTAAAAAAACCTTTTGTAGTCAAAATTCATTCCACTTATCATGTGTCTAAATTGAAGAAATTTTATGACCCATCACAATCTAAGATTGATTTGTTGCATTTATAAGAGACTTAAGATACACTCTTAAGCTTGAGGCAATTATCGATAGACAGATGATAAAGAGAGAAAGATGTGTTGCTATTAAGGTCTGTGTTAAATGGAAGGCTTGGCCAATCGAAGATAACACTTGGGAGTTTGTTACGATTTACTAAATAAATTTTCTCACTTTAATCCTTGAAGAGAAGGATGATGTTAAGGAAAAGGGACTTGATATAGAGAAAGCAGGTGCTTTAGGAATTTCCATTAAATAAGTCACTTGAGATTCACTCTCATCCTTACTAGGGAGAATGGTTTGCCATGTAGCTAGGCCACTGTAATTATGGGAATTATGTTATGCATGAGATATCAGATATATAGTAAGTTGATCATTGTATTGAGGCCATCTTGAATTTAAAAGGTCTTCAACTCCCTCCCTCTCTCTCTTCCCCCTACATTGTTCTGCAACACAAACATTCTTCATTGGAATGTTTTGAAGTAATGAAAGCTCAGTGATTGTTATCTACTCCAATTCCTCAACTTTATTATCTAAATCTCTTGATTCCTTGCATTTCTTCGAATTTTTATTTTAATCTGTATCAAGAGAATGGAAAAACAAAGAGAGCCAAACAAAGAAAAGTGAGAATAACTTAGGGAAGCTGACCAAAAAAAAACAAATACGACGTCCCCAAGAATCAGGATGAAAGCTAAAATATATTTATATAAAAATAACAAAAAATAGAGAACATAAAGTAACGGGTAAGTAAGCAAACACACGGGTTTTGACCACAGTCTCAGCTTCACCATCTCCTTTGATAAGGATATACCATCAACATTCATGAGAAAGAAATTAAGGTTATATCAAATTTTGATTAATATTAAATTATGATTATTTAAGTATAATTAAGTGTTATGACTTGTATTAATTTAGAGTTCATTAATATTAACTATAATTTATTATAACTAATTATAACTAATTAATATTATTTAGAAATTAAAATAAATTAATTTAATAATAATTTAGATTCATTTAAAATAAGTGGATCTATAGTATTAAGTAGAAGTGAACTCACATAAACAAAAATAATGAGCGATATATTGATAATAACATGATATTCAATTGACAAACATATATTATCCATATTTTGTTAATTCAACAAATTTGAGAAGTTAAATTTTATACTCTAAAATGTTAGAATTTGACTAGTATTTTAGTATAAATATCATCATTAAAATATAATTTTACTTTAAATTAAAATAAGTGAAAAAATTCATATTGAAAAATATAAGATATGATTAAACATATAATTATATAAATGTGTTGTGCTTCATATAAACAATATTAATTACAGAAAAAGTCACATCTTTTATTTAAAAGATTAATAATTTTATAATTAATGTTATTTAATTTTTATTTATACTAAGTAATTAAAATTTTTTCATTTATACTCTTGATTTTTAATTTTTTAAATTCAATAGAAAACATGTTTGTTGAGTTTAGTTTTTAGTTTAGATTTTAGTTTCTTCCATTTTTTAAAATTTATGATAACCATATAAGCAAGTTTTTATTGTTTGTTTTTATTTTTTCAGATTTAGTATCAACTAAATACATATTATTTAATTATTCAATATTAATTATTAATAAGAATTATATTAATTATTTAAATATTAATTAGTAATAAGAATTACAAATAATTTTAATAATTTTAATTTAATAATAATTAATAAATATAATTTAAATTTAAAATATCTTCAAAAAATATAAATTGTAAATAAAATTTGCATTAATTAAAAATATATATTAGTTTATAAAATTTAATCATTAAATATTTATTTAGTAAAATATAAGAAATAAAAACATTAAACAAAAACTAAAAATCATAAAAGTAGAAGTAAAACCAAACCACTTTTATAACAATATTGATAATGATATTAACCGTAAAAGAGCACTAAACTTAAAAGTATATTTTTTATGTGATTGTCATAATACATAATGCAATATGTAGTCTTAAAAACATAATTTTAAAAACAATATTAATTGCATAAAAATTTGCATATTTTATTTAAGAGATTACTAATTTTATAAATAATATTTAAATTAACTTTATATTAAATAACTAAAATTCATAATAATTTACATTATAATAACCAAGTTAAATGTATACCTGATGTGGTTGAAACAATTTTAATATAATATATAATAATTTTAAAATAATATTAATTATATAAAAATTCAAATATTTTATTTAGAATATTAATAAGTTTATAATTAATATTGTTTAAATTATTTTATCAAATTATTAATATCTACATATAATTTAGATTATAATGATCGATAATGATGAAGAACGTAAAGAACAGCAAACGAATGATTTATCAGATCTCTTATCTTATTATTATTTTTTTTTGAAGAGAAGATCTCTTATCTTATTAAATCTCATTTAAACAAATAAAATATAAAATATGGAATCCTCGCAAATATATAAATTAGATTAAGTGAAACAAATTACAACACCCTACCAACAACAGCCAACCCATTCATGACTCGCTATAAATAGAGCTTAGATGACGAGGAAACCCTAACAGCAGCCCTAGGCAAATATAGGTCTCTGGTTCTTCGACTTAAAGGAGACCAAAAGGTAAGAGCCCTAGAACTACGTAAAAATCATGGCTTCCACTCTTGTACAATATGCACGGATGCTGCCATCATCGACCTCTTTGCTTTCATACTATGCTTCCTTCTCCACATCGATGATGCTGCTACGAAACGCTTACAAGGAACTAGTTCCCGAGAAGCTTGAAGAGTATGTTCTCGACAAGCTGAGCTCATTTTTCTCACGTAAAGCCCCACCATCTCAGTCTACCTTCATTGTTGACGACTACTGGGACTGTTTCGACCGCAACGAACTCATTAAAGCTGTAACCTTGTACCTGTCCAGCAAGATTGGTCCCAAGAATAAGATGGTAAAAGTGGGTAAATTCAGGAAACAAGATGATTTGACGACTGGCCTTGTTCGTGGAGAGGAGATTGTCGACGAGTTTGATGGGATTGAGGTTACTTGGAAGCTTCTTAATGAAAACGACAATGAGAATAGTGGGCGGCAGAGGCGTTATGTTAGTGACGCGGATAGTTACTTTGAGTTAACTTTTGAAGAGAAAGATAGAGATATTGCCTTGAAGTATTTGACTCGCATTCTACAAATTCATGAAGCTACTATGAACCAAGGACAAAGGGTTCTACAGCTCTTCACAAAGAAAAATTACCGAGGAAGTTGGAAAAGCCTTGATTTCGATCACCCATCCACATTCGACACTCTCGCCATGGATTATGATTTGAAGAAGGGTATAATGGATGATTTGGACAAGTTCTTGTCAAGAAAGGAATTCTACAGAAGAGTTGGCAAGGCTTGGAAGAGGGGTTATCTATTGTATGGTCCTCCTGGTACTGGGAAATCAAGCTTAATTGCAGCCATGGCCAATTACTTGAAATATGATATTTATAACTTAGAGCTTGGAAGCGTTACTTCAGATAGTGATCTAAGGGATACATTACTGGACACGGGCAATAAGTCCTTGATTGTTGTTGAGGACATTGATTGTAATCAAGAAGTCTGGAACCGAGACTTGTCAGACGATGATGACGAGTATTACGATGATGAGGATGATAATGACGAAGAGAAATCTTCCAACAGCTCTGGCAATTACAACTACGATTCCAAGGTTAGTGACTTGTTAAAAGGTCAGAGTTTAGTTTTAGATTTATCTCTTATTATTGATCAAATTGCATATGTTGTAAATATTTCAATGTTTTTTGTCATTAATTACTGTTTCTTTTGTTTGCCCTTTACATTGGAGAGCAGTTTACCCTGTCAACTCTTCTCAATTGCATGGACGGGTTGTGGTCAGTGTGTGGAGATGAGCGTATATTTGTTTTCACCACAAATCACAAGGAGCTGTTAGACCCTGCATTGCTTCGACCAGGTAGAATGGATATGCATATTCACATGTCTTATTGCACTACTCAGGGCTTCAGAGTCTTGGCCTCAAACTATCTTGAGATACAAGAGCATCCACTCTTTGAGGAGATTGATGATTTAATAAGGACTGTAGAGGTCACTCCCGCAGCTTTGGCTGAAGAATTAATGAAAAGCGAACTTCCTGATGTTGCTCTTGAAGGAGTTCTTAGTTACTTGAAAAAAAAGAAAATGGAGAAAGACACCAAAAGAAAATTTGGAAGGAGAGAAGATGGACGACAAGAGAAGAAGATGGAGAAAGCTGCAGAAAAAGTTGGGGAAGAGAAGAAGATGAAGAGTGAGATAGAAAATTTAGAAGAGGAAAAAATGGAAAAAGAGAGAGAAAAAGATTGAGAAAGAAAAGAAAGCGAAATTGAGCTCTAGAATTGTTCAATAATTATGATCAAATATTTGAAGTTCTACTCTTGCTCTTTCCAAACACTTGAACAAATTTTGTAAAACAAATTCAAGGACGTGTGAAGATTTTAATAAAGCTAGTTTCAAGGCAAGGTTTACATTTCTCTATACATAAATCCTCTATTTATTTTTTTTCGGTTGAAAAGGAAACAATTACAAACATAAACGCGGTAGGGCAACTCCCGCTATATCCTCAAGTAGAATGCTTAGACATCCTGGTGGGGGTAATTGTAGGACTGTGACTCCAATATTAAAGGAGAGGCCTATATTGGCTAGCCAATCGGCACACCGATTACCTTCTCTATAGGTGTGTTGAACCCAAACTATCCAATCTTTGGATAATAGCCTCATGATTCCTAGAACAAGAGAATTTGTTGACGCCTGCATACTTGAGGAAGAAGAAAGGATATTTATAACAATATGTGAATCAGATTCCAATTCAACTTGACGAAATCTCATATCCCAAGCAAGCAATAATCCTGAGTATACTCCCGAAAGTTCCGCTTCTATAGAAGTGCAACAGCCAATGTTTTGAACAAACCCACCTAGCCATGTCCCACTGCTGTCTTTAATAACTCCCCCTGCAGAGGCTAACCCAGTAGAAAGTTTAGCAGCTCCGTCCGTATTTAGACGTACCCATTCACTACTCGGTAGAGACCAACCTATTAACTTTTCAATCCGAAGTTTAGGATCCTTCACTGCTTGTCTTAACATTTCACTAGATTTTTGAATCCAGCCAACATACTTGAGGATTATTTGACACGGGTTCAGAGGCCACCGAAAGTTTGAGTTGAATATGGTTTGATTCCGCCAATACCAAATGTACCAGCAAGTGACGCCGAAAACGATACTCCAGTCCACCCCATGAACCATAGAGTTACTACGAAGATTTACTTCCATCCATTAATGCATCTCCAACATGAAGAACTTTTCCAGGATACTTTTTGGAATTAACGATTGCCAAATGGCCTTAGCTTTTATACATTCACGAATGACATGCATGCAAGTTTCAGTATCCCCACAAAAGC
>JANZXP010000194.1:24587550-24604661 GCA_027576715.1 Erythroxylum flavicans | reverse complement strand
GAATCTCTCCTAACACCAATTCGAGAGGGTGCAGCTCTCCAACAAACTCATTGTAATTTCTTTTGAGTAAAAATAATAATCCCTCTTCTTCCCTATCCTCTGATATATATATTACTCAATGATAACAGAATTCTGCTTCTCACTCGTACGTAACAAACACAAATCAGCATGCCCATAACAAACTTCTCTCCAGCTCACGTCACTGGCCCACCGTCTCTAGCCCCACGTTCCTCTTCTTGCATCTACAATAATGCTTATGCACCAGAGGCCTATCATATGGTTCATAATGTTGCATAATATATGGTTGTTCATATTTTAAGTGCCTACAGTGTCTGTTGCAGTCTTAGGTGTTTCTTAGATGACAATTCTTTCCAGGAAAGATGTGGTCATATGACACTTGATATGTTATTATTGAGTTCAGGTGTCCTCTTGCTAATTGTCATTTTCCCATCTTTTACGGTGATGAGATACGTGATGCTATAGTCTCTGCTTATTTGAAACATCTTTCTATGATGCTACAGATGAAAAACTAGATCAATTTTTGTCTACATTTTGTACACTTCTTCTAAACTTGTTTGGACGGTTAATTTTGTTATACAATGGTTGACTATATTGAAAATGTTATTGGGGCAGTTTTTTGAATGGAATATTCCCTTCAATTTCTTTTCATTCGTGGTCTTTCCTTTTCATTTCCTATGAGAGAAAAACTGATGTTGGTTACTTGGAAATATATTTAGGTTTATCAATCGTGATGGTATTGACTTCTCAGATGCTCAAAGCATGCAAGCTATCCAGGTATTCTTTCGCATTGGTATTGATTGGTTTCAAATTATTTCAAGACTTCTTACACTAGATCTACTGTTTCAAGGAATGGGACTTGGTTGAAAATTTACAAGGAGTATTGGAGTACCAGACAAGGTTACTACTCCGTTACCCGATAGATTTTGGTTTACAATGACTTGTTTCAAATGTTGGGAGTGTAGTGCAAACTGCTATATTAGTTCTTAATAAAATGTATCTTTGCAACTAATTGCTGTTTGCTGATGTTATGTAAATCCCTATTGGTAGATATTCAAAATTTCAAAGTGTCGCAAGTATCACTTTGCATTTCCCAGATAATTTTGGTGGAGACATTAGTCAAATACACTACATTGGCTTTAAAGGTGAAGCAACACAGGTACTAGCGTCAAAGATTGGATGATATTTGTTTTTGATCTCCTTTCAAAATGCAAGTATTGTTACCATAAGTGACGCTTTGTCTCGTCTGTGCAGTTGAAGAGGGATGTTGTTGCAACAATTGTTTATGAATTAACACCCAATCCTTCGGACCACAAGTATGTTTAGATTGGTTTTCTTTTTTATTTACTAATTAAATAAGAGTTCAAATTTTCTTTTAGTATTTTCTGACTGCAGGAATGATTGAACTTCCTAGGTTCATTGTCAGCTAGGCTTGATTATAGGTTTGTTTTGAGATCCCAATCTTAGGCAAGGTGCATTTTCCATGTAGAACTCATGAAGTGTTGAGTAATGATTAACAATTTTGTTTCCGTACGAACATTGTCAAGGCAATTACCCGAATGTTGGCTTCATACGCATAATGAACCTATCTATTCTCACAAGCCTATTCATGTCATCTTGCCTTCAAAGCTTTCACTCTTGCATTAACGGATCTTTGCTTTGTTGTCTGCGACTTGATTCTTTTAACGCCCTACCAATTGTGATGTTTCCCTTACTTAGAATACTGTTTATTTCTCTTCAGCTCCACTTGTCATATTGCCTTCAAAGCCATAAACTCTTGCATTAACGGATCTTTGCTTTGTTTTCTGCGACTTTAATCTTACTTTAACATCCCACCAGTTCACAATATTTCCCTTAGAATACTTTTGTTTCTCTTCAACTCTAGGCCCCATGAGCTTTCTATGTTTTTTTCACTGGTGGGGTTAGTGGGGGTCGGGGGTGGAGAGGGTAGGACCAAGATTATTTATACAATTGGCTGGCTTGTGCAGGACGAAGGCTGAAACTGGTGGAGGTCTTTCTCATGTGGAATGAAGAGCAAGCTGCCGCACTGTAAAGACCATTTATTTAAGGGGACATAAAGGGAAGAAGGCTTGTACTTTGATGATAACATTATAAGAGATCTTACGTACTGTGGAACGTGCTGGCTTTTAAAGAGCGCTGTAGAGTGGAAGCCATGTGCCGCTCTGCATATTGGTCTGGTTGTCACCATGCCAAGTGTAATTTGAAATATTTTAACTAAATTAAATTAATCTACTTTCACAGTCATAGGTTTATATTCACTATCCGATAAAGCATATGGGATGAAATAACTATATTTAATCTAATCATTTTAACATGCAAAATCTGATAAAATTAGACTTAATAAATGTAACTAGTAATAGTAGGTTAGTCTAGTAGCGATCGATGAATTGTTAGGGATGGACAGCAGTCATATCGATCTTATTTGATGACTTCAAAATGATGCACTTGAAGTAACTCAAAAGTTTCAAGTTGTTTTATGAGAAATTGTCCAGCGACTATGAGAATTTATTCTAAAAAGCTTTAAGCCCAAAATTTGCCATTTATGGAAGACAAGAAAACGTTAAGATATGACTGCATTGATTTCGTTTGCAGTAATTATAAAAGTTTTTGAGTGGCTTCTGAAATTGTTTCTGTTACGCTTCACCTACAGTAAGAAGCAAGGGGGTTATTGTAAAACTTCCTCATAACCTAAGGAAGTAAAAACATGATTTCTCCATATCCAAAAAGAGTGGTGGAATTAAAAGGTCAAAGAGGACTACACTACTTCAAAATTGTATTCTCATTTCTCATGCCTAACAATCTGATTTACGTTGATACTTACAAGCTAAATTTCAAACTTTTTGACACTTGAATTGAGTTTTTGTGGAATTGGTAATGCTAATTTTTTAAAAGAAAAAATTATTTAAAAAATTTAGATCACTCCATTCACCCTTCTTGCGTAGGATAATACATCTACTGAATATTTTATGGACTCTAATACGAATTTTAAAGTTGAGAGATAGCATGAGCTAGAAGATTAAAAGCATTATTTGCAATTGAGAGAATACTCCCTTAAGGTTTGACAATTGGTACAATTATAGCCCTTTGTATAAACTCCTATGCTTTAAAAATCACTGCCAAGGTCAAAGAAAAGTCAAAGGAAGGGATTGAAGCTGTAAATTAAGGTGTTTCACTTATATCCTGTCTAACGTACTAGACTACCACCCCAACAATGAAAGATAGGAAGAATCGCTTAGTCCAGCATGTGTACCGCGAGGGCAACAGTTGTGCGGACTAGTTGGCTAATTCTGGGCTTTCCCTACACGGCCACTACGAGTAGCTTGACCAACCACCAAAGGGAATCATACCACTCCTCCATGGAGATATCTTTGGGGTTTTTGTACCTCATTTTTGTATTCTCTAATGTAAACAATATCTAGGCCATTGGTCTCCTCTTTATCGAAAAAAAAAGTGCTCCTAGTTAAAGTATTTTCACAAATAGAGCTTGCCAAATTTTTTTCAAACCTTAATATAAAGGATGATTTATCATAAGCTAACCTAGGATGAAGATTGCATTTATAGAGAGCAACATTTATCCTATAGATGGCAGTGAAGCAAGAACTTCATACCCAAGACAGGATAAGATGTTTGGAGTTCAATAACATCGTCTTCTTATGCTATAAATGTTTATTTAATTAATTAACATATATGATAAAATTCTTGAAACAAATATACTTCATAAATGAAATTATGATAAGATCATAATTATCAATTATCAATTTTCTATTTACATTTATGTTTTATTCTTAAATTATTTTGGTCATTACTCTACTAAGATTGGACATTAATACAAAGTAAAGAATAATACATGTTATATTTCTTCCTTATAAAAGAAGTAGTTGATCCTATAGACTAAAGTATGAAGATATTTAAACAAATATATGCATTCTTGTTGGAGAATAATTTCATTGAATTGACCTAACATGAAAATTTCATATGGAAAATTACTTGTGTATTTATAGAAATGTTTATTATGATCATTATATAAATGTTCCTTTGACTTGAGATTTGTAAAATATCTCATATAGGAATTGTTATACTTTGATTAGTAGTTATTGAATATGACATGAATTATAGAGAGATAATTAAGTAATCAATATAGTATTCATGACCCTAAACTAATTAAGGAAAATGCTCTATTGCACTCAATTGGCATTGATTTAATAAATCTTTAAGCAAAGTGGGATGAATTTTTGAAAACAATTTTCAAATGTTAGTAAAAGAATCAATTACTAATGATAAAGAACTAATATGAATGGATTAAAATAAATTAGATATTAAATTCTTATTCTCTGTCTAATTAAATTATTTTTAAAAAATTAAACATAAAATCTTTGTAGAGAATATCAAAACAAGCTTAACAAGTACAATAGTTAACAACCTTAATAAAGAACAAAATAGCTCAGATGCTAGTTTTAAGGTACAAAATGGTCAATGGTTCTTTACAGGGAGAAGGATCAACCTTAACTAATACTCAAGTCTTTTTTAGGATTATAATTAAGTAGAAATAGTTGTTTGTACCATCTATAGGGCTGGTTAAGTTAAAGTAAAAGCACTCTACATGGTATATTCTCTACAAAGATTTTATATTATAAATAAGGCTATATTTTGATGCAAAGAATCTAATTACATCAGTAACCTTGACAACATCTTATTTTACAAAGTCCAATTCTAGTGACTAGCGTTTCTTCTTTTTCTAAATAGTTCTTTCTGCTAATGGCCCAAGTTACAATTATGATTCATATTTTATTATGATTTTTACATTAATCAAGTTATATATAATAAAGTGAACCTAAAATTCAAAAAATAATGAAAATTTTTTTTTTCATTGTGCACAAAATGAGATACAACCCTAGTTTTTGAATTGATTTTACAAGTATTGGAAATCCTAATTCCTAAAATCTGATTATGATATGATTAAATGTTCTTATTATATTATTAATCAATTTCCTATTGACGATAGCAATATATGAAGACAATGACAATTAGAGACTTAATGGTAGCCTACAGTTATGGTATTGGTGTTAGAAAATTAGAGCAAAATCTAATCCTGTGTTAAACAAAATAAAAATATTTTTTAATTTCTTAAATGTTAAGATCACTTTAATCTAAAACTTGATTAAATAAACATAATAAAACATGATAAATAAATTGTATAATATTATGAACCCTTGCTACTTTTACATAACTCCCCTTGAATTAATTTTGAAATTGGTTTATTCTAACCCTTATAGCCACACAAGTATCTATCCAAACAAAAATATTAATAGAATTTTGTTTGGAGAGGAGTAAGTATGGAGTTCTAACTCCTTAAAAGGCTTATTTAATAGTAAGGTTCGAACTTTTTGATAATTCAATTAAATTTAAATTTAAATTCATTATAGCTAAATACCATTTAGATTCAAATAAAATCTAATATCTAATATTGATCTTTATTTACAAATTGTTATATATTTAACCTTAATTTTTTTAAAACATTATTATCAAATCACTTTTTTTTTATTTAATAGCTTTATATGTGTGGCCTATTTGATTCCTAGATATAGTGGAAATGATACAAATTATAACCATAAACTGCATTTAGGATAATATAAATTAAATTCCTTTAATTTATTTTTAATTCTCTAATTAAACAATTTATATCTATAAATTTAGATTGATGTATAAAAACATACCATAGCCACTCAAATATTAGGAATACCAAAGTGATTTTGTCTAACTTTTTCATACATGATTTTTTCGTATTATTCAATCATGTTATTGTAAAATATTACAATTGAATATAGAGCGAATTAATGTCTATTCCATTAAGTCCATTTATATTAGTTCTCTACCATTAACAAAAATTCTTTTAATGACATATGAAAATTGTTTTCAAATTGTCTTTCTTCCTACGTCAAGGAAGAAAATTCACTGGAATTGTTGTCTAGTAGATGCATGGTATTATGCACAGTTATGCATACTGTGCATCACCAAAATTGCTACAAATTATGAACTTGCACAACCTAAGAGACGGGCATGGGATGATGCATGACTGTGCATCTCTTCTGTGCTTTGACTCTTCGTTTTGTGCTGCATTTTCATCCGACTTCTTCTCCTTTGTTCAATTTCCTGTTTCCATACACTCAAACACATCAAACACCTATTGAAACATAAAATTAAGATCCAAATCTTACTCTAAACCAAACAAACACTTATAATACATACAAACACTCACATTAACACAATTTTAAGCCTATACATAGAATAATAATAATCTAATAAACACCTATAAAAACACTAAAACACCTATCAAAATATAGTATAAACTATATCTATCATTTCCTCTCCATTATTGCTAGATTAACTCCTATCAATTCAGTGCTCAATAGCTTGCATACTCACTAGACACATATACTATCTTTCCAAAGAGATTCATCAAAGAAATTGATAGAATTATAAAAGCTTTTCTATAGTTTGGGAAAGCTGAAATTTTTAAGTGATCAAATGTTAATGGGATGAACTAACCATTCCAAAAAAAGGGGGCTTGGGGATCATTCCCATACCACTTATACAAAAATTTCTACTGAGTAAGAAGATTTAGAGACTATATACAAATCAACAAGCCATATAGACTAAGTGGAAACGTGAAGTCTACCTCAAGAATCAAAATTTTTTGTTAATGTCAAACACCAGGGAAGTTTCTTGGATGTTAACTCATCTACTGAACTTGAGCAATATGGTATATCTTTGGATCAAACACAAGCTAGGAAATGGGCAAACACACAGTTTTGGTATGACAATTGGCCTGAATTTAGCCATCTATCACTAAGAAATGAAATCCTCCACTTACGAAACATAATTCCTATTGATGCCAAAGTCTCCTTACCCATTCAAAATGGAGATGGTCTGAAAACTTCAAAGGGTTCTCCTCTTTATCAGCATACTTACCTTAGCTCCCTCACTGGCAAAGGAAAAACACATTGTCAAGACTCCTAATTCCAAAGTGGTCTTCACAAATGAATCTTGCCTTAAGATCTTTAATAATAGCACTGGACATGCCCTACGGTTTGAACTTTGGAAATAATCCCTTAACCCCAAAGCCTCCTTAATTACTTAGCTTGTGATAAAAACAAAATCAAAACAAAAATCAAAAATCAAACTGTTTATATTTTTCCTGCAGGTACTCCAAATCTATATGGAGTAGAATATTGCATATGCTAGTATAATTTTGTCAAACCTACGAATGGACTAGGACTTTAGACCGATTCATCAAGCTTGTCAATTAACAAAAGCATAATGGAGTACTATTCAAGATTGCCTTCACCACTAAAATCTACTCTCTTTGGAAAGAAAGAAACAACAGGGTTGTATTAAGGAGTTGAAGTTGGAAAGCATCAATTAGTTAAAAACATCCTCAACTGGATTAGAGCTATTACGATGACAAAAAATGTACAAAACAAACTTTCTCCTGGAATGAAAATCAGATGGAACCTTCAATCAGAGATGCCTCTAACTTCTATCTTGCATAGTCTAGTCCAAAGAATCAAGATGTAAATTGGAACTCATTATAATGTAGAAATAGCTTTTGCTAGAGTTAATATAATTTCATTCATTTCCAAAAAAATGCTCTTTTTATCTTATGTTACGGTAATTTTTACAAAAAATTCTAAGGCTTATGCTTTAAAAGGATAGAGAACAAGGAAGCAATCATAAGGATTCAAATTAGAGAAGCTTGGGATAAGAAGGGAACAAATTTAGAGAAAAAGAAGGGGATTCCATTAAGATTCAACTAAAAAATATCAAGATTTCAAGATTCGTAAGAATGAGTTCTTTTCATTTGTATTCTTTCTTGATGTTTATTCTTTTCTTTTAACTTAGTATGAACTAAATTAGGATAGATCTAAATGGGATAAACAATAAAACTATTAATTTGGATTGATTTTTTATTTAATAAAAGATATAATTTTTATTACAAACTATTTATGATTACTTCTTGTATTTGAATTGAAATATTCTACGGTTTAAATTCAATTTTAGATTCCATATATAAGGATTGAGAAATCATACACATGAATAGATTATGTTACGAATAATAAGAGTTAGATAAAATCTTAGAAATAGGACCATTATAAATCTTCGGAGTCAGAATCAAATTTATAACAGGAATTCAAAAAAAAACAAGTTAGTTTATTCTCGAGAATTTTTATTAGAAAGAGATTCCAATCAATCCACTTAAAGATAAAGGTTGTAAGGATTTTTATCTTAAGAGAGAATATGGTTATAACTTTAAAAAAAAATTTAGTCTAAGAAACTAAGATTAATCACTGAATTAAAATTAACTCAAACATTGAAAGGTTTTACAAGGATTCTAAATCTAGATCTTAATTATCATTTGTTGTTCCATTCTTGTTCATTGCTCTGGCTTGTTATCTTATATTATTAACTTTAGTTTTATTAAACTTTTCTTTTAAGTCATTGTTAGATTAGATAATATAAAAGATAGTACTTACTTGTAGTCCTCGTCGTGGGATCAACACTTGTATTTACTAAGTTATAAAGTGATCTGTAGAAATATTTTGTTTTGGATACACATCTCTATATCCCAATTAGAACCAAAGATATAACCCTAACAATTTCTAAACAATAAAAAGAATAAACCTAATATTGAAATCAAGATAGCCACCAAGATCCGAACTTCCTCTTCCCTTTTGTTCTCCAAGGGAGACTTTTTTCACTTCAAAATCCGTCTAATAAACTAATAAATCATCTAGTGCATTGTAGAGTTTTCTTTTCTTTTTTGTTAAATCTATGTTTCTTAAATTTTAATTAATAATCAATGCGTCTCAAATTTTAATTAAATAATCATCTAATCAACACACATCACCTAAGTTCATGATCGTCGGCAATGAAAGCTGACGTTGGGCTATATTTGATACAAAACTTGGCATACAATCCATACATTTGCATACGATTCAAAAAATAAAGACATTATCTAGTTATCATAAGTTAAAATTTTGTTATTTTTACGATCTCAAATGTCCTTTTTTTCCCCTCAAATATGAGAGCGGTAGCATACTGAATTATCATAAATGTGCCGATCTTACAATTTCCAGAACTTGCATCATTTTACTTGATTCGAAATGATCCCGGCGGTTACAGGTTCACCATTAACGTTTGGAGATGGGCTCCACAGGTGTTCTGCTCATGGAAAATATTCATTACACATTGGAAATGGTGCAATAGCCATGCCCACTACCTTAATCTTATGGCCACACGGATCGGGAAAAAATTTTCAATAATGGAAAAAGATAAGGTGCTAGCTCTGTTGTAAAATTGAGGCCTGTTCGAAAGCTTTGTAATGCACTTTCATTCTGCAAGAGAAATACAGAGTGCAACAGACATGCCCAATACCAAAGAGGTTACATGAACAACCGTGTTTCTTAAAGTTGAGTTGCTGCTGTTCATTTCTGCAAGAACTCCAGCAACAGCAATGTAAATAAATCCACCGGCAGTGAAGCCCTGCACAAAATAAGGATTATTTCATATTTAACATGAAAGTATAGATATGCAAGTAAGGCTAAAATGCAGCTTTCATCATTGCAACTTCACCTCGATTAGAGCTGATTGTCCTGGATCTTGTCCCCATAGCAAAGCCTAAAAGAGTAGTACCTTTTCAATTCCTTCCCTTCCATGCTAAAGATCACCGTTCACAGTGGTAGAATTAACGGAAACTACTAAAATAATTACTCACCAATGCAGTTCCTGCTATTGCCACCAATGCAGATAGGAAGTTGAAAAAAAGGGCTTCAGAAACACTAAAACCTGACCTTACCAGGATACCAAAGTCTCCAACCTGCAAAGAATTATATGAAACAGCGTAAAGTCCCCGGAGGAAGTATAATATGAAACGCTAGAAAAGTCTGAAGGCGGCAACAAAATGTTATTTGGCAAATCCAATTAGAAACAGTTATTAACTGATTCGATGAGGGACTAAATTATGTAAGCTCTAATTGGATTCACTTGGCGACTCTCTCTCCTGGCCACCATGCCACCCATCTCTCTCTCCCTCCCTCTCTGCCCCCAATACCTTCCCCACCTTAAACAAATATCAATTTGATTCCTGACGTAACTGGTTAAAAAATTAGAATCGAGGGACAAGAGATGACTTCATCCAGAGGATAAATAGATAGTAACAAGCACAATAAATAATACAACTATCAATAGTACAACTGATGCAGAACAAAAATTAGTTTAGTTACTCTTTTCATTACTAATTTTTCTTAAATTGGAAAAGGCATTGAAGTATTGATACTGTTTAGATTGTTCTTGTTGAACTAGGATTCAACTCTATTAAAGAAGGAAAGAAGTATAAATTTGTCCTCAAACTTTGACCTTTAAGAAAATTTTGGTCCCTTAAATTTCTTTTTTGTTAAACTGACCTCAAATTTTTGCATTGTTGTCAATCAAAATTCAAATTGACCTTATTTTTTCTCCATATACTGACGAATTGTAGGTCTGTTAAGACCAATGTGGTCCAAGGTAATTCAGGAAGGGGGAAGAATAACAAAGACGTAAATAAGCCTAGGATATGGAGAGTATACTCGAGGAGAAAGAAATAAGGGGGTAGAAAGGACTGAGTTAGTTAGTTAGTTAGTGGCTGAGTTGGCACAAGGGTTGGGTTGTAACAGAATGACCTCAATAGGTAGTTTTGAGGCAAATAGGGAGAGGGGAGAGGGATGGAAAAGTAAGAATAGATAGAAAGGATTTCCTTCTTTCTGAGGAGCATTTCAGCTCTGGAAGGGGTGTCCGACCTTTCTCTAGTTTATAAAGCTAGAGTTGTATCATTGATCCGACCTGCCAAATATAAGGAGGGAGAATCATTTTTCTTTTGGGGAACTAAGAATTTAGAAAGATCAACATCGACGCCACCAAAGATGTCCGATAGAGTAGATTTGCTGGAATCTTGTATGGCTAATCTAGAGGGTGGAGTCCATATTCAATCATCTATGAGGATGGCAATGGGGGAAATGCATGTTGAAAAATAGAAGAGATGAAAATATTTTATAGGTTATGGTTATAAATTTGTTATAACAACTGGTAACAAACAAACAGAAAGGGAATCTAATAAACTAACAAATAAAATAAAGCAGAAAGAAAACTAAGAAAGCTAAACTTGGGCCAATCTGCTTATTCTAGAGTCTGGACCACATAGCATGAGACCAGACTAGTTAGAGAAATGGGTAGAAGCTGACTCGATCCGGTCCAAGTCAGTTAGGTTTTAATGAAAGACAGGAGGAGTCGCCTTCTTTGACTCCTCCTTCAACACGTCGGCCCAAGCTGGACGGTATACATCGTGTATAACGCCCAGCTTGTGAAGTAAGGAATGGAAAGAGTGTCGTGGGAGAGCCTTAGTGAAGATGTTAGCGAGCTGAGCACTGTAGAACACCGGGAGAAGGTGAACGATGCCGGATTAAACCCTTTCACGTACGAGGTGATAGTTGAGTTCAATGTGTTTCGTTCATTTGTGGAAGATAGGGTTATCGGTGATGTAAATCGCAGACCGATTGTCACAGTAGACGTAAGCTGGGCTTGGGTGATTGATTTCAAGGTCGCGGAGAAGGAATGAGACCCACCGTAGCTCACAGGTGGTCGTGGCAAGGGCACGGTACTCAGCTTCAGCAGAGCTTCAGGAGACAGTCACCTGTTTTTTGGATTTCCAAGAGATTAAGGAGTCGTCGAGAAAGACGCAATAGCCAGTGATGGATTTTCAGGGGTCCGAATAGCTACCCCAATAGTAGTCAGAGAAAGCTCGAAGCTTTAAAAATGAATCAACATGAAATAGAATCCCCTGGCCTAGCGAACCCTTGAGGTAGCGTAGAACACGGTGAGCAGCTTGCATGTGGGAGATCGTAGGCTGGGACATGAACTGCGAGAGCTACTGTACAACAAAGCAGATGTCTGGTCGCATTGTAGTGAGGTAAATTAATTTTCCTATTAGACATCTGTAGCTTGTGGCGTGGGGAAGAAGTCGTCCTTCTGTAGATAACCTGAGGTTAGTGGTCATTGGTGTTGATGCAGGTTTACAGTAGAGAAAACCAGAGTCGTGAAGCAAATTAAGAGTATACTTGTGCTGGCAAAGGTTCATCCCAAACGAGGACTCTGTAAGTTCGAGCCCTAGAAAGTATTTGGCAGTGCCGAGGTCTTTGATCTTGAAGGCACTGTCCAGAAACTGGTTGGCGGAGTGGATGAGCATGAGGGAGTTGCTGGACAATAGTACGTCGTCAACATACACCAGGAGAATGATGAAGTTATCATGAAGCTTCTTGGTGAACATGGAGTGGTCGGAATGAGACTAGAGGAATCCATGTGAGAGCAAAGCTGAGGTGAGCTTGAAGTGCCATTGCCGACTTGCTTGTTTCAGTCCATAGAGACTTTTCCAGAAGTGGCAAACCATGTCAAGATGTGGCAACTTCAAACCAATAGGTGGTGTCATGTAAACTTCCTCATTTAAATCTCCATGTAAAAATGCATTGTTTATATCTAACTGATGTATAAGCCATTTTTTTGAAGTAATAAGAGCCAGAAGAACTCGAATTGTCGTTGTCTTGACCACTGGAGAAAAGGTGTTGATGTAATCAAGCCCTTCCTGTTGAGTGAAACCCTTCGCAACTACTCTGCTTTTGCAACGATGAAGGGTCCCGTCGGCATTGAACTTGTATTTGTGCACCCATTTGGAGGCGACAACCTTTTTTCCTGGAGGCAAAAAGGTAACATCCCAGGTATTGTTTTCTTGTAGTGCTTTTAATTCATCTGTCATTGCATCTCTCCATTCCTCGTGTTGAATAGCCTATTTGCAAGATGTAGGTTTTTTAAGAGAGATTAGGCTAGCTGAGAAGGCGTGGATTCGAGGGGAAAGGGAATCATAGGAAAGAACAAAAGATAGGGTATGAAGAGAGGTGTGGGGAAGAGTTAGACAATCATATTCTGTTAGGTAAGAAGGTGGTTGGGTTGATCTTGTGGAGCGACGAATAGGTTGAGAGGGTGGTGATGGAGAAGGAATGGAGCTTGGTGGGGAAGATGGTGAAGAAACAGAAGGAGAAGACTGAAGATAGGTCAGTGGATGTAGGAGAGGAAAAAGCAGGTAAAATAGGAGGTAAATTCTATTCAGATGGAGTTGTGAGGAAAGGGAACTTGTCTTCATAGAAGATCACATCTCTAGATACAAAGAACTGCTTAGAACTTAGGTCGAAGATCTTGTAGCCTTTAGTACCTGTAGCAAAACCAAGAAACATACATTTCCTTGCTCTAGTATCAAACTTGCCTTTGTTGGCTTCTTTAGTAGAAGCAAAACAGAGACAATCAAATACTTTTAAGGATTACAGGTCAAGATTAGTGTTAAACAGGATAGAATAGGGAGTTTTATAGGATAAAAGCGAAGTGGGAACCCGGTTTATCAAGTAAACTGCATGAAGAATGCAATCGGACCATAACTTTGTGGGAAGGTTAGCTTGTAGTTTTAGTGCTCTGGCAACATTTAAAATATGTTGGTGCTTCCTCTCCACTCTCCCATTTTGTCATGGTGTTTCCCCACAAGATGTTTCATGTAGAATTCCCTTGGACATCTTTTTGATAAACTGTTATTATGCTGCTAAATTTTTATTTTATTTTAGTTATTTTTCTGAAGTTATTATTTTATTTTAATTATTTATTTTTACTTTATTATAAGTATTTATTAGTTTTTTTAATGTATTTAGTTATTTTAAGACATCTTTTATGTTTATTTGAATAAAATAAATGAATTATTTATTTATTTTAGTTTTATTTATTTACTTTTTTAACCTGCATCACTTAGTTGAAATTTTTTGTTGTATTATTACTATACTATGTACCTTTTTTTTTCATTGTCACATTTGCATGTGGTCTATCGAAAATAGCCTCTCTATTCTGTAGGGATAAGGCTATGTACTATCAGACCTCCCCCGATCCCGCATTGGTGAGGGATTCGAACTGAGTGTGATGATGATGATGATGATGTTGTTTCATCTAGAATTCCCTTCTCTTGATAGAAATTTGTCATTGAAAATTCAATCCCATTGTCACTTCGTATGCGTTTAATTTTCTTGTCAAACTGCCTTTCGACATAGGCACGAAACCCCCTTCAAGAGTTCTCTAGTTTCAAGTTTTTGCCTCATCATATAGACCCAGGTCATTCTACTATGATCATCCACAACAGTTAAGAAGAACTTGTAACCTAGATAAGAAGGTGTATGATAGGAACCCCATATATCAACATAAATTATGTCAAAACAAGCTGAAGCAATAGATTTACTAGAAGGAAAGAGTAAGTTCTTTTGTATAGCAAAGTGATAAATATCACATTGTTCAACAAAGTGAAAAATTACAGAAGGATCAATCTTAGATAGGCTTTGCAGTCTTTGACTAGATAAATGGCCTAGTCTCTCATGCCATAGATGTTTTGGGTGTGTGATCGTACTGCAAGCAAGATGACTGGGGCCCTAAGTGGATGAAGAGAGGTGGTGTCATGAATATGGCATAAGGTAGATGTGAAGGTTAGTTGAAAAAAACTAGAGGCAGGGAGTTTGCTAATAGAGACTAGGTTAAAAGAAAAATTAGGTACAAACAAAACTTCAGTAAGAGTGAGAGAAGAGATATTGACAGTTCAAATATGTGTTACCAAGATAAGAGCTCCAGTTGGTAATCTAACATTTAAATTGTTCACTGTTCTGTAGGTTGTAAAGAGATCTAAAGAACAGACAATGTGATCTGTAGCTCTAGAAGCAACAATCCATGTGAATGACCAAGGATCAGAAGATAACACAGGTTTGTGTGTACCTTGTTTATGAGTAGAAATGGTATTGACCTGAGCAGTAATGATTCCTTTCCCTTTCGATTCTCCTTCTTTTTGCAGCAGTTGCACTAGTTGGCCATACTGTTCGGCATTCAGGTTGTAAACAGAGGTGTCTTGGGAAGGTTCTCTACTGACTGATTGGGAATCCAGACTCAGAGGAAAAAGCATCCAAGTTAGTTTCTACTTGATTGACAGCTTTAAATTTGTTTTGGTTGTTTTCTCTAGTTGAGTAGGAATTTCTGTTGAATGTTGCAAAATTGGGTGGGAAACCATGCTTTCGGTAACACTTAGATTCAATGTGTCCAACATTACCACAGAAGGTGCATATGGGTCTTTTTGATTGTTGACTGAATTTTCTAATGTTTGATTTGGCATAGAAAGCTTGAGGTTCAATACTGGGAGTAGACAGGTTACTTTGTGAAGAAATGTTTAATTGCCTTTCATGTTGGGCGACCATGGCAAAGACTTTTTTGATATTAGGTAGGGGTTCTATTATCATAATGTGTGACTTTACAATAGAATAGGATTCATTTAACCCTCTAAGAAACCTAATCACACAATCACCATCCTGATAGTTTTTTATAGTAGTTACAAAATCACAAGAACATTGAGGTTCACACTTACACCTGGGTAATGGTTTGAGGTTAAAAAACTCATCCCATAGCATCTTAAGATGAGTATAGTATTCTGAAACTGAGAGTGATCCCTGTCAAAAATTGGAGATTTCTTCTCACAAGTCTGATATTCTGAATGAATCTGCTTGTGAAAATCTTCCTTCCAAGTCCTTCCATAAATCCACTGCAGAATCAAACCAAATAACACTGTGCTATTGAATCTATCACATATCTTAATAGCCAGGAGAGCACCATAGTATTACACCTGTCCCAATAGATAAAAAGGGGGTCGTCTGTGTCAAGCGTTAGAATGGTACCATCGATAAATTAAGCTTGTTTTTGGATAACAAAGCCATCTGGATTGATCTTGGCCATGAGTGGTAGTTGGTTCCTGTTAAAAGGGTTGAGACTAGGACTAGGGAAGGGTTTTCATTGAGATGTAGATAGTAAGGGCTTGTTGGATGATCTTCTCGCCTTAAACCATTTTGATTGTGATGTCCTTGATTTGCAGTGATGCTGGCATATGAGGGGCCAAACATGATGAAGAAATCAAAGAAGATAAAGAAACAATGCAGGACGAAGATATTATGACAGAAGCAAGGGGGGCCAGGGACGTGCCTCTAAAACCATGTTGAAAAACAGAAGAGATGAAAATATTTGGCTCACTCTGTATTAATGAAGAGAACACCTTTTATAGGTTGCTGTTACAAATTTGTTATAACAACTTGTAACAAACAAACAAAAAGGGAATCTAATAAACGAACAAATAAAATAAAGCAGAAAGAAAACTAAGAAAGCTGAACTTGGGCCAATCTACTTACTCTCGAGTTTGGACCACATAGCATGAGACCAGATCAGTTAGAGAAATGGGTAGAAGTTGACCCGGCCCGGGCTAAGTCAGTTAGGTTTTAATGAAAGATAGGAGTCATCTTCTTGAGTCGCCTTCTTTGACTCCTTCAACAATGTAGCGAGCTTTGCTGCTGGAAAAGAGGAAGATGATGGGTAAGAAACTAGAAGAAGGATAGGGGAGTGATACCTTAGGAAGGGGGTAAACTATGGCTGGTGAAAGGAATAATCAGCATCCTCAACATCCCACTCTCATGGAGCATTCCTCTGATAATATGGAGGAATATAGGATGACGGTACGTAAGGTTGAACTTCCCATGTTTGATGGGTTTGACCCTGTTGGGTGGATTACTAGAGCAAAAGTATATTTTGAGGTTCATAATACCTCAGAAAAGGTTAAAATCAAACTGGCTCTCCTAAGTATGGAAGGATCAACCATTCATTGGTTTAACCTTCTGAGACAAATAGAGGTAGAATTGAATTGGGAAAAAATTAAGAGAGCTTTAATAGATCGATATGGAGGGAGGCGGTTTGAGAATCCATTCAAAAAACTTTTGGATTTGCGACAAACTGATACAGTTGAAGGATACATCGAGGCCTTCGAATTCATATCGTCGCAAGTGGGTCGTTTACCGAAAGAACAATTTATGGGATATTTCCTGAGTGGATTGCGATCGGATATCCGGAGGAGGGTGTGTACATTCGGTTCGATGAACAAGTAC
>JANZXP010000194.1:24552456-24579031 GCA_027576715.1 Erythroxylum flavicans | reverse complement strand
ATAAATAGAATGCCATCAAAAGTTTTGGGGTTTCATACACCTTTACAAAAATTGCTTGAGATTTATCCCTCGGTTCCCTTTCTTAATACTCTACCTCAAAAGATTTTTGGATGTGTTGCCTTTCTGCATAATTACCATTGTGGCAAACTTGAACCTAGGGCTCATAAGTGTATTTTTTTGGGGTTATTCTTCTACTCAAAAAGGTTACAAGTGTTTCTCTTCTACTCTAAAGTGTTATTTGGTTACTTTGGATGTGACCTTTGAAACGCAAGCCTATTATCCAAAACTACCCATTCAAGGGGAGAGAAGTGAGAGTGAATGGTTCTTTTTGGGAAGTGATGGCTCATCGAACACACTACACCAAGAAATTCTGGCTTCTGCACCTAGCCATGACTCAATCAGACCTATAAAGGACTCTGATTGTCCTAAAAACAACTATGTTTTGCCTAGTCCTGATCAAACCAAACCTGATTCTTATGAAACCATCTCTGAAACACACAATTTTGATAACATTAGACCTGAGATACCAGATCTTGACACCACCATTCCCTTTGAAGCTACTAATATGGCCAGTTCCAGTCACAAACTTGACCAAAATTGCACAGAAAACAATGAATGTGATAAAGAGAAGGATACTAAAATTAGGGTGGATAGACAGGAAGACAAAAATCCTGAGGTGCAACCACGGTTTTACTCAAGGAGGAAAGGCAAACAGTAGGCACAATGTGAAGCAGAACTAGAAAATTCCATCACATTTCCTGAGCAAGGCCATGAATCAGAACCTACTGCAAATTCTGAGGAGTTAGGATGGCCAATAGCTGTAAGGATGGGAGTAAGATCCTGTACAAAGCATCCAATCAACAATTTTGTTTCTTCTAACAGGTTATCACCACACTTTAAGGCTTTTGTGACTCAGTTATCTACTGAAAAATTACCTGAAATTTTCTAGGAAGCAATGAAGGATCCTAAGTGGAGAGAAGCTATAGATGATGAGCTGAATGCACTCAAGAAGAACCAAACCTGGGTAGTAAATGTGAAAGATGATCCTAATGGAATTATTAACCGATACAAAGCAAGCCTTGTAGCTAGAGGTTTCACACAGATGCATGAGATTGACTACCAAGAGACTTTTGCACCTGTAGCCAAAATCAATACTGTTAAGATTCTATTATCACTAGCTGCAAATCTTAATTGGACATTATATCAATTAGGTGTAAAAAATGCCATTCCTCAATGGTGATCTTGAAGAGAGGCATACAAGAAAATACCTTCGGGACTAGAAGAAGCTACACATCCTCAAAGGGTATGCAAGCTTAGAAAATCACTCTACGGCTTGAAACAATCACCTCAAGCCTGGTTTGATAGATTTGCAAAGGCAATGAAGAAACTTGGCTACTACCAATGTCAGATTGATCACACCTTGTTTGTTCGATAGCTAATTAGTGGTAAAATGACTATTCTTATAGTTTATGTTGATGATATTGTTATTACAAGTGATGATTGGGAAGGCATGAAGGAGCTAAAAGGTGCTTTGGCCTGAGAATTCGAAGTTAAGGATATGTTATTTGAGATACCTTTCGGGGATGGAGGTGGCCAGATCTAGTAAGGGCATTTCAGTGTGCCAAAGGAAGTATACCCTCAACCTTTTACAGGAAACTGTTATGATGGGGTCAAAGCCTGCTGAGACACCCATGCAATTAACTTATAAATTGAGTCTTAAAAAAGAAGGCACATCAGTGGATATAGGGAGATATCAAAGATTAGTTGAAAAATTGATCTATTTGTCTCACACTCGACCAGACATTAGTTATCCAGTGAGTGTGATTAGTCAGTTTATGAGCAACCCTCAACAGGAACATATGGATACAATACTTAGAATCTTGAAGTAATTGAAAATGACTCCTGGAAAAGGATTATTCTTCAAGAAAAGCAAGACAAGGAGTATTGAAGTATTCATAGATGCTGATTGGGCTAGATCAGTGACCGATAGGAGGTCTACAACAGGTTATTGTACCTTTGTCTGGGGTAACTTGGTAACTTGGAGAAGTTAAAAAAAAACCAATGGTTGCCAGAAGCAGTGGAGAGGCTGAATATAGAACACTAGCATTGGGAATTTGTGAAGGAATATGGATTAAAAGACTCTTGGTAGAACTTCAGATCAAAGTAGAGCCTCAGATGAGGGTGTGCTGTGACAACCTAGAAACTATTGGGAATGCAAAGAATCCTACCTATCATGATAGAAATAAGCATGTGGAGATATATCATCATTTCATAAAGGAGAAAGTAGATTCTAGTTTAATTGATCTAGCTCACATTCCCACTAGCAAACAAGTTGCAGATGATTCCACAAAAACACTTACTAGAGTCATAATTGAATAGTTAAGCAGCAAGCAGGGAATGATCAACATCTATTCACCAGCTTGAGGGGTAGTGTTGGAAGAATATTTTCAATTTTATTACTTTATTTGTTTCCTTATTTGCTCAATGGTTTATTTTATAAAATATTGTTTTATCCTTTCCACTTCTAATCCCTATTTTCATGGGATCTTATTTACTTCTTTCTAGGCAATAATCAAGGGATTGAATAGCAGAACAATTGCTTATCTTCCCTCTATGTATTTCTGTCATTTATGAGAAATAACATACAAAAATTATCCTCCAATTCGTTCATTAGTCACTGCAATTGAAGATGGTTTTGGAAAAATCTAAGACAAAGGTAGCATTCCTAGGGAACAAGTTGTAGATGTCTAAGAAACAATGTTTGAATCACAGGTGATTGCCCACTCAAAGAATCAAGCAATAACAATGTAAACCCTATTTCTCTAACCAAACTTAAGTGTGTCCAACAAAAAAACCAAAATGTAAAAAAATAAAACCAATTTCTCTAACACGGTCGAAGTATCAGTTTACAAAAGGAAAATGAGCTTTGTGAACAAAAGGTCAATTTTAGTTGCCAATAAAGTTTTGGTGTTTCCAACTTTCTCATTTTTATTTAATCTATTTCCATTTCATATGTAAAAACAAGATAAAGAATAGAAGTACAATTAAGATTGGAAATTAATTTTCCATTTTCAAAATGTAATTCTCGTTACATAGTCATATATTATATAACCTACAAAATAATATATCACCACCTCTGATAAATTTCCATGTATAAAATAAATGCATAAGTTCAAAAATCGATTGTAGACACATTAAAATTAAAAGTTCGAATTTTTTTTCCCTCTATCATAATATTTTCCAAATAAGGTTTTGGGACAACATATAAAAACAAGTTCAAAAATCAATTGAAGACACTTTAAAATTAAAAGTTCAAATTTTTTTCCCCTCCGTCATAATATTTTTCAAATTAGGTTTTGGGAAAATATATGAAAACAAAATGTTGTTTAAAGAATTGAATCGCTCCTATATCCAATGGTGAAAGAAACTGAAGCAATATAACTTGTTATATAAAGGCAAAAGACATCTTAGTATTTCTTCAAGTGCAATAGAACTTGAAAATAAATTGGAAACTCCAAATATAGAATTTTTGCATTTGAACATAATATTATATGTTCTTTTCTCCAATATTTTGTGCAAAATTCTTCCACTTGCCTATAACTGACCAGGCCCTAAAAGTCAAGAGCCTGAATCTTGCCTCATTATAAGCACACTGCCTCGAATTTAAGGCAACGTGACATCATGGCAAACCTAGGAAACAAAACCCCCATATGGTTATCATAGATGACAATGAAGACTCCCTGACAATCTAAAACCACGATTGGAAAGAAAATGAATAATAATCTATTCATGTGATTTAAAACTCTATCATGTCAAACATAACTGTCATAATTTATATCACAAAATTACAATTCATTTGAATCAAAATCCAAAAATTATTTCATCAAAATACTTCTTTGGGGAGTTCTCGAAAACAATCTCTCTACTAATTAGGGATAAAGCTGCATACTACTGGACCTCTCTAGATCCCGCATATCAATGAAATTTTAACTAGGTAGTTATTGTACTTTTTTGGGGATTTCCATCACATCATTTAATGAATTGGATTAACTAAGATGGTATGCCATGTTGTTAAAAAAGTCAACTTGAGATCTTTTAAGATATCAAGCTGTGTACCATGTTAACAAAGTCAACTTGAGATCTTTTAAGATATAATCAAGCTATGCATGTATCATTTATACCCATTCTATCAATGA
Organism: Erythroxylum flavicans; assembly: GCA_027576715.1. NCBI lineage: Eukaryota > Viridiplantae > Streptophyta > Magnoliopsida > Malpighiales > Erythroxylaceae > Erythroxylum > Erythroxylum flavicans. The sequence goes on along the minus strand of JANZXP010000194.1, from coordinate 24,574,835 downwards.
GGAGATAAACAAATACAGGAAATGCAGTCAGACGTTTGGGTTAGTATAAGTGATAAAGGGGTGATAAACAATACTAGTCTTTTCCAATAACATGCCTCCTCATATGACGTATGGACAAATCAAACCAAAAGTTTAAGTTATTCACTTAGCTCTTGCAAATAGATCATATATATTCTGACAAGTCTCCTCACATGACATGTGGAGAAATTATAACAATCACAATTTCAACACAAATGAGGTAGTGTGGCTCCACACAAGCCCTTCTAATTATACAACACTTTAATACCATGTCAAGAAAGCATTCAACCTAAGAATTTAACTTGTAGGATGAGCTTAACACATATTGAATGATGTATGTGTACCTGCATGTATCAAATTCTATCTTTATATGTATGCTCAAAAAGTATGGTGGCAACCGTAAGCTAGAATGCAACTGCATACACTAACCTAAAATAGACAATCCAACAGAGAGATCCTTAAAAGAATGTGAGTGTGAATTCCGTCCAACTTGAGAATGATCTCCATGGTCATGCAAATGGGAGTGCTCACCACCTACAAAAAAGAAATGATTGTTTGATAGGGTTCTTACTAATACATTCCTTACACTTGAAAAAAATTGCAAAATCCTACTAGTATTTCTTAGCCCAAATTGATATTCAAAATCTGCCATAAGCACTTCTATGGTTCATAATTAACTTAGTCATGAGTAACATAAAATATCAGCCATATTCCCTACAGCCTCCATCCCTGAAAATGATTTAACCATATTCTCTACAGATAGTACTCTATCCAAATCATTTGATAAAATATGTATAACTTGCAAATTTTAGAGTTGTTGGAAATTTTTAGCGTGCAAGAATAGGATTTAACGGCTAGAATTTATATAAACGTAAATCTAGGAATCATTTATAAGGTTTGTATCAAGAATTAAGAATCACACCTCAAAACAAACAAAACTATCAATTTTGAAACCATAATCTTAATGGAATATGAATTCTAATTAAATTTACAAAAAAAAAAAGATCCTACTTTGATAACCATAAACTAAAAAGGGCACGTTAGCATAAAAATACTTTTTTCTAATAAGGAAAAGTAAATAAATTTTTATTCAGGAGGGACAAGTTAATGCAAAAGGCAATTGATGATATGATTCAAATGGTCTCGAGTCACTAGAGTGAACATTTGAGAAGGAATACTATAGTTATGTGAAATATGTCGTATTAATACGTAAAAAGCAGTTGATTGTATCAAGTGGCATTCACTATCGAGTCTTTTTATATAGTCATTAAATACTGTTAGATTTAACAAATATATTTCTTACATGTTCAGTTGAGAGATTTTAAGCAACATTATAACACTTTCGTTTCTCTCTACAATCGTTTATCCTTTCTCTCTCTCAAACATTCTTCCAGTTTTAGATAGTTTTGTGGTAACATTTAGATCTACAATCATTCTTGGCACTAGAAGAAAATTCCTTTTTGAAACCACCAAATCAAGATGAAGGCAGATGGTACTAAAGAGTGCAACTAGATGAAAGAAATGCAATGAGATGCATTACGCACAAATGAAGTTGCAAGAGACTCAAGTGAAGCAGATTCTAGAGATGAGTGACATGAGGGGGATGTTTCAACAATATATGTTTTTGCATAGACCTCAATTTCAATCACAAACTCCTACTACTATTTTTTGATATTTTATAGATAATTAGTTGATATTTGTTGGGATTAAACCCAACTTAAGATTTGAATAATAAATTATGGATAACCCAACTTAAGAAGTTTTGACGTAGGTCTCAATAGTTTGAACCACGTAAATTCGTCAGTTTTGTTTTTCTCTGAAATCTTCATGGTATCAAAACAAATCGATCTATAGACAATGGCATCCATGACAGAAACCGGAGTCACAAACAAAGGATCAGCTGTATTTGAAGCCCTTGACAAAAAGGAAACCATTCCCAATATGGGTCCTAACAGGATCGAGAGCTCGTCCTTACAATTCACAGTTGAGAAGTTGAATGAAAGAAATTTTAGAGAATGGGCACAATCAATCCGATTGATTATTGATGGCAAAGGGAAGATTGGGTATCTTGCTGGAGAGGTGAACAAACCACCCTCCATCGATGCTATTGCACTACAAAAGTGGAGATCTGAAAACTCGATAGTGATTGCATGGCTGGTCAATTCAATGAAGCCCTCCATCTGGAAGTCCTATCTATTTCTACCTACAGCGAAAGAGGTATGGGATGTTGGTAGGGAAATATATTCAAATGTCGAAAATGTCTCCCAAATGTTGACCAGAGATTATTAGCATTGATATTGTTATAATTACACCTATAATCTCTCCTATAATTGAGAGATTTCATAGAGTTAATAGCTAGATTACTTCCTAAATAGTTCAGCAAGAGCAAATTTAGTCAACATAAACAAATTTAGTTACTAAAATCAGCAACAAAATTCAATCAGTTAAGCTTAGTTTCATATTTTGAATTTAAATATCAGTTTGAATTTCAAATTCAGCAGAGAATAAGCTAATTCTTTCCTAATTTCATTCCTTAAAATCCTATGTATGTATGCCTATACAAAGGCCACCTTATTAAGCAATAAAGTATGCAGAAATTTACCAAACACTTTCTGAAAAGCTTGTCAAAGACCGCTTCCATTATTCTATCATGATAGGGTCTCATCGGAAGGGGAGGATTTAAACAAAGCTAAGGAGCTAGATTACCCGGTGAGTCATCCCCTGACTAGATCCTTTGCCCAAACCCATATTAGAGTCATGGTATTTATTTGTAAAGTTACAACCTTATAGACAATGCACACAAGCTAGGAGGATAATTTAGAAGCTACAACATTGTTTTATTAACCCTTCAAGGTACTTATACCATATAAAGACCAAGAGAGATAGGAGAAAATATAGTCTAAAATTATGATTAGTGTGGCCTTAGTACATAAACAAATGTATATGTTACAAGGATATTCACATGTTTGTTTTTATTTATAAAAAGGATTAAAAAACTAATTAGCTTTGGAGTCCACAAGGTGAGAATCCTCAATATGACTACCCTAGGAAGGTGGCAATTGGCTTCCAAAGATAAAATCAAACAACCATTACAGGATTATAGTAAAAAAAGGACACTCTAGTAACAACACGTATGCTTCCTTATGGGCCATATAGATGTCACAAAACATTTAACCCAAAAGATTAAATTGTAAAATGAGGCTAACACATGGCAAATATACTTCTAACACCACCCTTTACATGAAATGTTTACAAATCATCACAAACCGAAAACTCACCGTAAACAATCACAATGTGGCTTGAACTCAAGAACTCTCAAACACAAATGTACACCATGGTAACTTAGAAAAGTTAATATCAAAAGTGCTTATTTAATGCTTATGCTCTAATAGACATGTGAGACTACACCATATAGTTTATTGCTTTCAGTATGAGATTGATATCACATACCTCATTATAGTGGGCATATCCATTACCTCTCCAATCTCAAGAGAATCACAGACGTGAAACATTTCTATAAGTGCATATAATGAAATGCGAATTTGAAAAACAATCACAAAACAAGAGCTAGGAATTACTACCTTCAAAATTATTAGTAAATGTCAAGAAAGTCAAGTCATCAAGATCTTACCAAATGCATGGGGTAATTGGTGAAGAAAAGCATCACCTAACATAGCTCCTGCCTGTAAAGGGTTAACATAATTGGAACCAACCAGACTACAAGTTAGAAGTAGAAGAAAAGGCATCCAGTTTTTTAAATGGATGAATTGAACTTGGTTCCAACCCATATGGAATACGAAATTACTGCGTAATTACAGAACCCTAAAGAAGGATCCTGGGATGTAGGATTCTCTTATTTGCCTATCCTTCAGCATTTAACATGAAGTGGTTGTTCACAATACTCAAACTTGTACTATGATGGTTGCAAGCCACAAGTTTACTCTTCATTTAGCAACTGAATTTAATTTCAAAGCCAAATCATATTATGATTTCCAAAAGAATGCTGCCACCATAATCTAGTGTGACATAGGATACTATCCAAAGGAATAAATGATAGCACTGGTCCTTCTATTTATATGGTATACTATCCAATGTGGAGTATGCACGCATTGGTCCTTCTATTTATATAATATACTATTCAATGTGGAGTATGCAAGCAATTTGATAATAATGATAATAAAGTGAAAACATAATGTATTCATAAATTCAACATGAAAGGCTCAAAATCCTAACCCCAAATAAGGCTAAAGTATCTACAACTTCCTTGGATAGCTTTCCCTGTGCTGCATTGAAACAATATGCAGGGTTGGCCAATAAGCAAGACGATTTTTTAAAAATAATGAAAGCAAGTACACTTAATAATTGGACAAATAAAATGAATTGGGAAATCAAAGTGGGTTAATCTGAAAAGGAGAGCTTTTTAAGTGACTGACTAAATACGAGAGGCAAGATGATCAAGCAGACGAGGGAAGCCAAGCTCACTAAAAGGGAGCATCCCAAGGAATGTACCCAAAGACCTGCAAGCAAGCACACACATGGGCTTAATACCCCCCAAACTCCAATCTTCTGAAACATTAGACGAAACGATCATTACCTAAACCAGACAGACTTAAATCATGGTGGTGGTCGTGAGAATAGCTGTTATCAAATCCATAGAGCTTCATATCTTCCTCCTCCGCCAACTCTTCCGGCAGCGTCGACCTGCTTAAGCTATGGTCATGACGGTGATGATGATGTTGATCACAGGCATGATGGTCATGAGGGTGGTGGTGGGGAGCATGCGCATCATCACCGTGAAGCGGCGACGCACAGGATCCAGCACTACCGAAACAAAGTTCCGGACATCCAAAGAAAACAACCAACGCAGCCAAGAAGAAGATTCCCCCTCTACCAGCTGCTACGCTCTGTTTCATTTTTATGTTTCTTTAAGGAGAATGAGGGAAGAATTGTGGATGGTTGAGGACTATGTTGGATTTTCAGTGAAGCTGCTTTTCTTTTTTTTTAAATTTTAAGGAAGATCAAAAGGATAAGGTAGGACGAGTCTGTCTTAAGACTTATGGTAGTCTTCAATTTGGAGGGGAAGAAGCTGTTAAGAGAGAAGACTAAGAATTGCGGCCTTGTTACAGCAGGATGTAGTTTCAAGGGTTACGGAACAGACATCAGAGAAGAAGAAGAAAATAGTAAAATACTGTGTTGTTATTTTTATTATTGTTTTTTTTCTTCCCCGCCAATTTTTCACATGACCTCACCCTCTGTCAAAATAAGATGAAATAAGATGTAAAATTACAAATTACATGCAACAACATTATCATTTTATGTAACTAAAAAAGATCTAAAAGAAATACTTTTTAATAAATCAAGAAATTTATTATTCTTAAATAAAAATAATTTCTAAAAATAAAAATATTAAATTTAATTTATTTCAATCAAATTGAAATAAATAAATTTAGTTAAAAATATCTTTCTTAATTATTTAAAAAATAATTTTTAATTTTAAGGAGTCTAATTAATTAATTTCAATATAAATACTTTTAATTTTTCAATCAATTTTTTTAAAATTTAATAACAATCATTTTAATTATTAATCTTAATAATCATATTAAAAATAATTAATCTAACATTAAGTTCTCATCGTAATAAATATAATCTCATTATATTAATTTATCTTATATAATCTAATTATGAAAGATAATCCTTCTAAACATTTGTTTGATTATAATTTATGATTTGATAATTAATTTAATCTAATAATTCAACTCGTTGAAAAATTAAACTAAATTTCAAAATATTTCTAGCAAAAATAATCCTTTGAAAATCTTTTTCAAACATTTAGAAAAAACACTTTCCAAATTTGTTAGGAATTTTTACAAATTTATTCTCAATTAAATCAATTGAATTAAAATAAGGTTTAGAAACATATAAAATAAAATAAAAACATGTGGGGACTCCACTGTACGGCCTAGAGCATTCTTTTGTAAGACACACTTGTCTCTTATCATTTTTAGATCTAGAATACGTTATTAGCAGCGTCAAAATATAACAATTTTTATATGACATAATTTTGATGATATCAAGTTATTAAAAGATCACTAATCACAACGAGAATTTTTATGGACATACAAATAATATTTCAAATAAATTTCTCATGTGAAGTTAGTTTAGTTAATTAATTATCTAACAAGCAATTACATATTTGTTTATCTTCATATTTTTGAAATCAACTATTTTCTTCATAAGAAAAAACATAATATATGTTACTCTTTTTATGTTCTATTAATCTCTAGTTTTAATATAACAATGACTAGTAATAATTTAAGAATAATATACTAATACAATATAAATCTCATAATTATAATACCATCGTAATTTTATTTCTAATGTATATTTATCCCATAAATTTTACTATAGACATCTAAATATGTATAAAATAAAGAATATTTTTAAATTATTTTGTTATTAAACTACGACTAACCGGTTGGCTATAGACCATAAACTAACACTTATGTCTCTTTCGTTTTCTCAAGCTTGCACGATTATCACGTGTGCTTTTACTTTCTAATGGAAATGGTTCTTACTTAGCCATGGCCCTTCCAACACTAGCACAAGATAACTTTTAGAGTTTGCTTCCTAGCCTCTTCGATCCCTCTTCTTTTCATCTTTAGACATTCAGTTAATATAATTTTTCATTATTTTATACTATATTGTCCTCACTCTCCTTTGAGTTTTCAACTTCCTTCAAGCCATCTTCTTTTTAGTTTTATTTCGACCACTTTATCTATTTTTTTGGTACAAGATATTAGAAAATTAGTTATGATCTAACTACCGGAGTAATAAAAAATATTTTTTTATCGAATCTCTTTAATTGAATAACTTAAAAATATATAAATCATAAATAAAAGGGTTAAAATGAACTTGATTTTAATTATTACAAAAAGTTTTCTCAAACTACCATTCACAAATTGTCTACGTGTCTAGCATTTAATGATATCTACAAAACAAAGAAAAGAACTCTACATTTATAAAGAAAGACAAGAATGCTAGCTTTGTTATACGTCTTTCTTATTTATAGAAAAGACAAAAGAGTCAAATTGGGCCTAAAGGTCTTTATCAAAATTTAGTTTAAATCTTTTTTAAAATGTTCAAATTAAACCTTAATATTTTTCAAATGTTTATTAATAAAACACAAATTGTTCTGTTTAAGTTGTTTTAGCGTAGATTTTTATATTTTTTGTACTTGAACTCCTTTGCCACTATACACCATAGTTGGCATATAGGGCCCACTAAAACATCATACACATAAACAATTTGGAAAGTTTCAAGCTATTAATAGACAAAACTACAGATTCACAGAGTCACAATAAATCAAAAAGAAGTTTTGAAACTTACACATGATTCATGAATTTCACGGCAACAATAATGTTGTTTATGATCAAACAATGAAAATTGAACGAATTGATGGGCAAAGATGGTTATCTTTAGGCAAACCTGTAATGATTTATATATGCAATAATAAACACATGATGGAATGTAGTTTACATATATGAAAATTCTCTCCAAGTAACTTTGAATCAATATGGTGGGTCTAAATTGATGGTTGATATTTTTAGACTCAAAACTATGATCTTTGGCATCACAACTGGGCTTTTAAGGTCCATTATTGATGAAACTGAGTTTTACAATGTTTGTCTCTATACACTGTATATATGAAGCTTGTTAATGGCTTCCCTTTTCTAATTAAGGAACAAATTTGCTTAGTAATTTTGAATAATGGCATGCATGTCTTATCTAAATGGTAAGGTTCTAATTCCCCTTTTGTCACCAAAACTAAAATCTTGCTAAATTCGAGTTATGTTAATGACTAGTTTTTTGTTTCAAAGTCAGTTAAGAGAAGAGGGAACATAAGATGGTTCAATATGATTTAATCTAGTGTATTTTTCCTTCGATAAGAAAGAAAATGAGCATATAAGCAGAGAAGAAGAGTCTATTTGTGCATTTAGGTGATTTGGTTGTTAATTTTTTTAGTGGACCTATATATCAGCTATGATGTTCATGTGGTAAAGGGGCTTATCTAAAAAAATATAAAAATCCACACTAGAATAACTTAACACAATTGTTTGTGTTTATGTTAAAATAGGGGTTATTTTAAACATTTGACCAACATTAAGGTTTAAAAGTTTTGAAATGTTAGGGTTCACAAAAACCTTAAAGTTTAATATGGCCCTTTTTCCTTATAGAAAAAGATATTACAGTTTCTTTCTTATTAAAATTAAAATTTCCTAATTATAATTAAAATCTATCTCTAATTATAATTATAATTTAATTTTAACAAAATCAAATATCTCATATTCGAGTCCTAAAGTTTTTCAAGCTTCATAATTAAGTCTAACTTAATTTAAATTGAATTTTCTCTTTTTAACTACTCTTTTATGTATGACTCATTAGATTCCTAATATATTGGCAATGATTATAAATTATAATTCTAATCCATAATTAGAATTAGATAAATTAAAATTCCTTTTAATTTATCTTTAAGTCTCCAATTAAATAATTTACAATCATATATCAAGATTAATATCTAGTAATATGTTATAATTAGGGATGACAATGGCAGCCCACTGGTCTATGTTCAGGTGTTTTCAATGGGGCCACCCATGGCCCAGGCCCAGGCCCAGGCTGACTTGAGGTCTAACTATTCTAAGCAAAACGACATTGTTTTATTTAGAAGGGGTAGGCCTAGGCCTAGGCAATCCAAGTCTGGATCCAATTAAAAAAAACGTTGTTTTACACTTTTAATTAAAAAATTGGAGGAGTCGGCCCATTATCATCCTTAGTTATAATCACCTAAATATTAGGAATGCCAAGGTAATTTGACTTAACCAGTCTATGCATGATTATGATGTCTAATTTAATCCTTTCATCAAATAATGTTCAGATTAGATATAAAATATGGATTTAGTATCGACTCTATTAAATACAATCATGTTTATTCTTACTAATTAGTAATTAATTTATAATAGATATTTAAAAACACCTTTTAGATATCATTTCACTCTGGCCAAATAATTCCTTAAATCATTAATAACAAAAAACAACAAAAATTTCTCTTTAATTACTTTAGAGTGATGAATCTATTATTAATTTGCTCAACTATCTTTATGGTTTACATTATATCTAAGTACTACTAATTGAGCTACTATAGATAAAATAGGTCATAAGTAGAATCAAAATATAGTATTTCTAAATGAGGTATTTTGGTAATCTCAAGTCTAAGGATCAATTATATAACCATCATAATGAGGAAATCTATAGATATACAAGTAATATTCTATTTGGGATCTTTATAATAGGATCACTTTAGTAATTTATTCTTTTATAAGCACCTACACATTTATTTATCTCTATACTTTAATTTATGAGATTGATTACTTTCTTTATCATAATGTGTGCTAGTTTTACTATTTCATCAATATCCTATCTTGATAAAACTATAACAGGAAAAATTTAGGAATAATACGTAAATGTAAATTGAATATTATAATTATGATCTCTTCATGTGTCAATTGCACAATAATTATTTCAGGAATTTTACCCTTCGTATTAAAATATTAAATAAAAGTAACAATATACATAAAATAAATAATGCCTTTAAATAATTATGTCACAAAATCTACATCTAACTGGTTGATTGTAGAGCATATTCCAACAATCTCTTACTTGCACTAAATCAATTGCTTAAATATCTTACACTGTATCACTATATGACGATTATGTTACTACTAAGACAATAGTTTAGTGAGAGAATTCTACAAGATTCTTTATACTAAACATTTACTTAAATCTTACAACTCTCATCTCAATTATCATTAATAAAAGAGACTGTCTAAATACATACTTGGATCTTTAATGAGAATTAGCTCCTTTTAAATGCACAAAGGCTCTAATATTCTAGTAATACATTAGTATTTCAGCATGCAAAGAATTATATCAAGTTTATTAAAGAACTTATGGATCTATGTAATCATTTCCACTAAATGAAAATTTTATTATGGCTTGATTAGCAAATAATGCTACATTAGAACATTTATAATCTCAAAATAGTATTATTCTACGTAAAATATATCTTAATTAGGATTTATTTCTAAAGTTAATATCCATATGATCTTGAGCTCAAATTTTGACTCATTATAGAATAATGGATATGTTAATGCTTCATAAGTATTAGATATTTCAAATACTAAACATCTTTAGTATGTTGTCTATATGCTTAGATTATAATAGGTAAACAACTTTTTTATCTATAGGTCTAATTCCCAAAATTAAGTTGTTACCTTTCAATATCTAATAAGAGTTGTTTTTGGACTATCATATCTTCAACAATTAAAAATATGAATTTTTATACCTTGTAAGTAATATGTCTCTTTATATTCCTACTAAGGAGTATAACTATACTCTCACTAACCTTCTTATAGACATAGAAAAACCACAATAGCTTGTCACCACCGTGACTAGTCCTCAAGGGGGTGACAAACGTAGTCACCCTGGTGAATTATCCTTTACACTCACTTTAATTCTGATACGTGGCAGTTATAAGGGTGATGACTCAAAACCCTAAACCTAGAGTCATACTACATATATAAAGGGAATAGAGGGTGGTGACACATGCTAACATTCCAACATTCGCTCATTCCACATTCCAAACACCACAGACTCATTCGAGGACAAAAACAGAGACAAAGAAAGAAAACGGAGAAGAGAGAAACACAGCAGAGAGGTGTAAGCTTGGGACAGAGGCAGAAAGCAAGAGCTGAAGCTGAATCCCAGCAGTAAACTTGAGTAACCATCCAGGTGGGTGAGAACCAAGCAGAAGCAGAAGGCGAGAGCCAATGCAAGAAGCTTGAGAGTGGTAGGACATCACCGTAACTCCTTTTAATGATTTTATTTATTGTTTCTCTGTTGTTTTACTGAACTCTGCTAGTTGATAGACTCATACTTTGTTAGTTTTTGAAGTTCAATTTAGTTATTGACTTGGTTTACTGCTTTAATACTTCTCTTATACTTATCGAGATGGGATTGAAGTATTTGAATATGATGAATCTTATTATTTCTGTGATGGGCTAATCTCTTTTTCTTGAGGATTAATGTAGCTATTGTAGTCAAATATGCATGATTGAGGGACTGCGTTGTTGTCTTATATGTTGCTATAGTTTCTGAACTAAATGGATGTAATAGCATGATCAAACTTCGCATCATTTTGGTATTAAATGAAGGATTGAGAAAAGAAGTTTAATATGGATCGAGAAATTATAGACACTTAGGTTAAGAACTAGAAATTTATTAACTTAAGTGATAATTAGTAGTCAAGTTTCCTTAATTAATTCGGTTGATAACTTGTGAATACAAAAGTTAGACTTAGTTTATTATTTGATTTGATCCTAGAACCTAAATATTAATTTTAGTAAGACGACTACCCAATCATTTTCCCTTAGTCATGCATAGGAGATTATATAAGTGAAATTAATTCTCAAAAGTTTCTCACTTTGATTAATCTATTCGTTTTTACTCCTAGTTAATTCTGTTTGCTTTTCAGTTTAATTTGGTGATTTTCTTTAAAGCCTTCACTCATCAAATCGGGATAGTGTTTAGGATTGCATCTGTTTTTATTTTTGTTCAAGGTTAATTTAAGTGAACCAATTTCACCTCTGGGGGTGACAATTTTGGGTAATCAACTGCAACTACCTCACATATTTGCGAGTAGGATAGCCTAGGTATTTTTAGAACTTATTTTGGGCACAACAAGTTTTTGAAGTTGTTGTTAAGGAGGTATTTAGTGTTTGCACTTAATTTAATTTTGATTGTTTTGTCAATTGTTTTGTTTATTCATGCATACATTTTTGTTGTGTTATTTCATTGAGTTGTTTTAGCAGCTTTCTTTACTAATTTAGTGTTGTCTTTATTTGTTTATGCAAGGAAGGAGATCTTGGAAAAGTGAACTCGCCCTTTTTATTAATAATGTGCATCGGATAAGAGGAACTCCAAGGGACTTTGAAGACAATCTCGAGGAACCCAAATCAGAAGATTAAGGGATGGGTGAAAGGCAGCCAATAATGAAGGAGTATGCCAGACCAATAATCGGTACTACCAATTTGTGCATTCATCTGGGAGAGGTAGCCAAAAATTATAAATTAAAGAGCATCCACTACAACATGCTACCTTGAGAATTCTAATAAAGCCTAAGCGTACATCCAAGAAATTTCGTTCAATAATAATTTAGTATCAACTATACTAAATAGATATAATTTCTAATCAGAGCAATTTAAATGTAAGAAAGCAATAATTGGTTATATGCCATAACAACCAAATAAGATTAGGACTTTAATTATTTATTTAGTTACTACCACTATTTTATTTGAAATAATAGCCTTCGCTACTATTTGGAAAGACTATTTTAATCTCCCTAGTGGGTTAGGATCTCATTTAAATTTAGTTGATCTTGAGTGACTGAACAAACTAACTAGACTTAAATTAGGTAGGTAACATTCTTATCAATCACAATTTAGGTCATTTACAGTTGATCAGATCTGTCATATTCTCCATATAGGTTGATTGGTCAGGTATGTTCATTCTGACAGCTAGCATTACTCGACGAATTGAGAGCATCTTGTCAGCTTTTCTCTAGAGGGGTACCTCACTGTCCCATACTGGGGCAAAGGTGGCATAGGAGTCAGTCTACTTTCTGAGGCAAGAGGGTATTCTAGGAGTTAAGAGGGTCAAAGACTAGAATAGGGCCGCTACACTTAAGTATGTGTGGTGACTATTCGCAGACAGATCTTCTATATGGACCACATAAGTACGTGCTGTATTGCTAAGGGGTAGATCTTTCTGGCTTATTCGAGTCCCGTGTAGCTCCTCCTGGGTCTAGAGGGAGATTATATTGAGTTGGGAGTGGTGCAGGGGACTTATTGTTGCGTGTATTGGAGATGGGAGAGATACCTCCATATGGTAGGATTATTAGTTGCTGGATCAGGGGCTGCTGTGTGACCAATTTTCTTTTCAGGTTCTCTCTTCTACTGGGCTCTCTTAGGATGTCAGGGTCTCAGAGATTGTACATTTTAGGGAGTGAACTTTTCCTAAGGGAAGTAGTGAGTTGCAACAGGTATGGGACTCTATTAGATTTAGACCTCGTATCTAGTAGTCTGATAGTTAGGTTTGGAAGGGCCATTCATCCGGAGTTTTCACTGTTGACTCTACATGGAAACTTCTCTGAGCTCGACGCCTAGTGGATCCGATCCACCACCTACTGTGGTTTCTAGAGCATATTCCACGACACTCTTTTATCCTCTGGTTAGCCTCACAGGGATGCCTTCGGACTACGGACAGGCTCTAGATGTTTGGTGTTTTGTTTTCTTCAGCCTGTGTGTTATGTGATTCCTCTCTAGAGACGCACAACCACCTCTTCTTTCGGTGCAAATTTTCTTCACGATTTTGGGGCTCTCTCTCGACGAAAACCTCCACTGCTTGGCCTTCGATTTCTTGGTTTCCCCTCCTATAGTGGGCTTCCACCCATCTTTGCCGGAGGAAGGATTTTAGACACATAGTCTCAAGGTTAGTCCTTTCTGCCATAATTTACTTTCTATGGTATGAGAGGAATAATTGGATCTTCAGCAGACGACACAGTTCGCCCATCAACATTGTGTAGGACATCTTAGAGTTTATCCGTTCTCAGCTTCTAAGTCTCGACTCTGGTTTTCAGATACCAGTCCTCCAGCGACATATTTGGAAACTTCCCACATAGACATAATATTTGTATTGTTTTGTTGAAGGCCTCCTATGTTTTTTTTTCTTATGACTGTATTGTGTTGTTGAGGGCCACCTATGGCCTCTTTTTCTTTTGTTTGTACATATTTTTTTAAGTGCCTCTTTGGCCTCTTTCTTTGTTGTATTGAACCTTTTTGCCTTTTATTAATATACTTGTTATTCTCTCCAAAAAATGTTTTCTCTAACACTTCCTCTAAATTCATATGATAATGAGTCATCCAAATTATACAAATTTAGTTAAGTAAGACCTCATTAATTTAAGATAAAATCTATTTAGATTAAAGGGGCCTTGAGTCACTCAACAAGCCTTACAATAAACAAAATTCTTGTTTTATTCTTAAATAATGGAACACAACTATTACATTCTTAACATATACTTAATATTTTAATGCAAATTTTAATTTTTGATGCTCTCATTAAACATACATTACATGTAAAATGTCATACATTTTAAGTATACAATTTCTCATGCAAATATAATCAAATTATTAGCGTGAAATATTATTTGATTTTAGTTATCAATATTTCCAACCCTTTGGATATTATTTGATTTAACTCGTTAATTCCTAAATTAAATTCTTATGTCAAATAAAATTTAATTTGAATAAAATTTAATTTGAATTGAAAGTAATTTTCAAATACAATTGGAAACCATTTCCAATTATCTAAATTCCTTTAATGAATTTAATTGAAAAATTTTTCAATAAATTATTCTCTTAACTTATTTATAATTTAGAAAACTTCTTTTTAAAAATATTATAAGCAACACATTATAATCTAATTAAAAAACTATTTTTAATCTAATTAAAAGTAACATTTTCTTAATTAGAAAACTATTTTCTAAACTTTAAAAGGAGACAACTTTAAGAATTAAATAAAATATTTTAAATTTAATTAATAAATTCCAATATATTATTTTTAGAGTTAATTTCTCAATTAATAAAAAATCCCTCAATAGATTAAAAATAATTTTCTAAAATATCAAAGAGGGCACTTTTCTTAATTAATAAATGAAAATGTTTTTCAAAGTTTATTCAAAAAATAATTTTCTAATTAATTAAGACATTTATTGTTCTAATTAATAAAGAAACAATTTCTAAATAGAATAACACCTATAAATTAATAAACTTATCTTACATCAAATTGAAATAAATAATTTTTAAATAAGAAACCCTTTTCTTACTTTCTTGGAAAAATAATTTTCTTAATTTCAAAGGAGTCTAATTAATTAATAATTTCAATCTAATTTCAATTTAATTAATTTAATTTCTAGAAAAAATTATAAAATATTAATTAGGAATAACTTTAATCATTTTTCTTAATATAATTTAGAAAAATAATTAATTTAATATTAAAATTAAGATCTCATCTTAAGTAATATAATCTCATTATGAAAGGTAACCATTCTAAACCTTTGCTTTATTCTAATTATTGAATTGGTAACTAATTTAATTTAGTAATTCAACTATTGAAAAATTAAACTAATTTTTATAAGTATTCCTAATAAAGTTAAACTTTTTGAAAACAAATTTTCAAATATTTAGAGAAAATCCATTTATGTAGAAGAGATTTGCTCAAAGATGATTGAACTAAAGAGAGGCAGTAAAGAGGATAAGGAGAGGAAACTATATGCAAGTTACAGAGAAGTTAAGAAATTCAAGCTCAGTTAGAATGAGAAGAGATAAAGAGGCCATCATCATTTTTAATGGAGACAATTCTATTATAATTCCTTCGTGAGAGAACTGAATTAAAAAAAACCTTAAATTCCTATCACCATCACTAAGCCATTTTATTATTGATCTTTGTTTTTGGATTGAGTAATTGGTTTCAATTGCTTTTGTGTGGTTCCTTAATGTAGACTTCTCCTCCACCTATTTTTTCAACATCTAAAGTCAAGTAATAGAGGTTGTTCTAAGCAATTGCAGGTTTTGCTTTAATGTTTATTACCTCTTAGTGAGCATTGCTAATGGTTCTAGAATTTAGGGCCTTGAGTTCATCTCTAACTCTTTGGAGTTTCCTCATACATAAGAAGGATTTAAAAATATGGCAAGTGAAACTGACCTTTAGCCATAAACTATATAAAGACCTTAGTATTCACCCAAGTAATTATTAAATTTGAATGGAGAACCCTTAATGATGGATTTGTCCACATTGTGAACTTCGATTGGGGTATGATCAGAAAAAAAAAGAGGATTTTTTTCAAGAGAGGAAGTAAAGGGGCATTAATTAGGGTCCTATCAAGTTTTTTCTTAAGAAATCATTTTCCTTGTTGCTTATTTCTCCATATATACAAATGAGATCTATAACCTTTATACTATTATTACAATGTAGGAAATCATCATTGTAATTCTTGAGAGAAGCAAACCATTCAACTTTAGAGAAGTGAGTTATAGTGTTGAATTATTTATGAGCTATAGGGTGTTTATTTCAGAGTATATGTCTTTCAGCTTATTCCATAAAGGTATTATTTAAAATGAAAGATAATGGTATATACAAAGGATAAATAATTGCTTTAATTTAAAGAATCTTGATTGCGAGATGAATGAGTTATTTGGATGTTAAACAATAAGAACCTCAATCTTATTAGCGTAAAAACATCACTCTTTTACCAGTATAATGTGGTGTGGTTGGATATCATACTCTAGTTACTCCTTAAGAATTTCAACTTTTTGCAACTTTGTTCCTTTTGAGCATTTTTCCAAAAGCCTATGAAGAAAGGCTTAGTGTCATGCAAATATGATACCCCTATAACACTCTAAGAATTATAGACATAGGAAAGGAGGAGAATTAGATTTGTTTACCTTAGTTTTTCTACTAGATTTCCTCCTAATGACAGGCTCGAAGTCATCCCCTTTATCACTTATATCCATAACAATACTTATATTCACCTCAACTGGAGTAGAAATCTCAATTGCTATAGAGATTAACTCAACAATAAATCCCTCAAGTTCATTACCTTATGGAAAGAAGCTTAGTTATTTAAAGGAGAAGAATCCTATTCTAATATGGGATTCCTTAACAACAAAATATTTAAAGTAATATGAGTTTTACTTAACAAGATCAGGTGTTAATCAAGATTGAGGGGAGAGGATTTAGTATTCTAGCTTCCATTCAAAGGAGGTTCTCCTTCAAGATTCATGAACTCAAGATAGTTCCCTCTTTTAAGCCTTTTACCAATAGGCATCCATCTTGTCCCTTGTTGCTTTGTTTGGAATAAGGTGACTTAATCCCTTTATTGTCTAATACTCAAGAGTTATATTATAGATATTAATGGGCTTCCATTGTTGTAAAAAGAGAAGCTGGTAATCATAACACTAAGGATTTTATTCTAATAATCTCTTAGAGTTTAAAGTAGTGTCAAAATTAAAAAGGAAAAGTTTATCCTCATTGACCAAAACTCCTTGCAATCTTTCTAATAATAAAATTCCCTAAAATAGATGAGAATAAATATAGGCCTCTTGTTCAAAAAAAAAACTTACTAAGGTGCTCTCCCACTTGAAAACTCTAGCTTTTAGAGTCTCTAAAGGAGGGGACACAATGAAATTGTCATCATCAATTTTAGCGGGACAATAGAGGAGTAATGAAGTATACTTCCTGCCATTTAGGACCTGATGCTAAAAGTTAGGCCTTAAAAAACATGAAGGGGATCCAAAAGAATGTTCAAGAGGAGTACTAGAGTATAGAGGAGGAGGATAAGGAGTAAGTATGGAGGAAGAGGAGCCAGACAAAGGAGGAATGTTATCAGTGTGAGGGATAGACACAAAACTTAGCATTCCTTAAAGTGGAAAAGAGTAGGAGTAACAAAGTTATAAAAAGAAAAGAGTCCAGTCACAATAAAAGAGAATTCAAAATATCATTTAAAAATGATAATAATATTGGTGAGAACTAAGGAAGCGGTCCTAGATAGAGAGGGCAAGTATGAAGGAGAACCATGTAAACTAGGAAGAGGACTGTAGAAGTTGGTGAAAATAAGGAGACACTAGGAGAAGAACGCCCAAAGATACCATAAGGGATAAGAGAAAGGGAGAGATAAGGACATGAACCACAAAGAAAAGCACTGAGCTGAGAGGGGAAGAAGGCCAAGTTACATGTAGGAGGAAAGAACCATTAAAGAAGAATAATAGAAAGTTAGGGAAGAATATTGTGGAATATAGTGACGACAAAAAGGAAGTGAGAAGAGATGGAGGATGTAGACAGAACTTGTATTTTCAATTTTCCTATTAATACACGATAAGGGCAGCTAAATTAAAGAATATAAATGAGACTATAAAATCTAAAACATTCAAAAACTAAGTTTAGTAACTCCTTAAGCTCTCTTCAATGATATTCTCTCTTTACTTTTAAAAAACACAAATATTTGAGCAATCTTTGTTTAAAAACTACTTAATAGTTAAATGAAAGGTGAAATATATTTATTGGTATATTATTTTTCATTTTTATATAAAATAATATATTTATATTTATAAATATTGTAAATTATATTCATTTTGATATCAATTTTTGATATATACGAATATTCTAGTTTAAACATATTGATAAAATATAAAAACAGTCGACAAAAATAATTGTATACTTCACACAATATATTTTTATTAGGAAGAATATTAAGTAATTAAATATCTTGTGACATATTTTAGAAAAGATATGACTCCACTGTTTATAGGGTGAAATAAATGGGTAGTTCTAACATATGTCTTATAACTTTGATATTGTATTATATTATTGATTATTTTATTCATTAATATTTATTTATTCTAGATAACACTTCTATTAGTCATTATTATTGATTAATAAAAATTATTGATTAATAAAATAATGATTAATAAAGTTAAAAAAGGAGGAAGGAGGGTTTATTTCACTGTAGAATGGATGCTCTTAAACCCTTTATTTTATAGTACAGAGAGGAAATTCTCCTCTCAGATTTTCCTCAAATTTTAAACCTCCAAATTTAACAAACACCTTTTTTAGGAGTTTGGAAATAATTCAAGTTCTAAACATCCTTAATTACTTCAAACCTCTCATATAATATAAGAATTATCAAATATTTTTAATTCTTTTTTGTACACATTTTTAGAAATTATAAGATAGTTTTTGTGTAATTTTTCTACCAATATTTAATTTATGCTAAATGGAATAAACTTAGAAATAAAATTCTAATTAATTAAATAATTAACTAATCTATATGCCACAATTATTAATATATTAACTATACATTTTTGCTAAGAAAATATTTAAAATGGGATTTAAAAGTTTCAACTTCTAAGTAATAAATAGAAAAGATAAAATTCGTTCATTTATATGAATTGTTAATCATAATTTTGATACAAAACAATTAATTTAATTTTTATTTTCAATTACATAAAATGGTATACATGATAAGAAACTTTTTTTAGGATTTAATAATTATTTCATTAAGTAAAGGTTAATGTTATAAGCTTAGAACTCAACTTAGCAATTAGTAATTGCATATCTAAAATTTTATTTTGTATTAAATGTATCATGTCATTAACTTTTATTTGAAAGTCACTTATTGTATTTATATAATTAATTTCTCTTTCATTCTAACATTCAAGGTTACTTAAAGACAAGTTATTCATTAGTTTACAAATAGGACAAAAATTAAACACACGTAATCACTTCTCGTGTTCCATTCGAGGACCAATAGTTGGAGCATGTCTCATTCATCAAATATATAATTCTAGCAAAATCTAAACAAAATTTACTATGACATAATTTGATTAAATTTTTAGTAAAGAGGGCTAAGATATTAATATTTTTGCTATTTTTTAAGAGAAATGGTTTCTTTGTTTTGGAGAAATAAGATGAAGTCTTTCTTATGGTTGAAGTTTTGATTTATTGGAGATTGTAGAGAAGAGCTGAAATAGAAATAAGAATAAACTCATTTTATTAAATAGGAGGCAATGCATATTTTATGTTTCACACTAAATAGAAATGTGCTTTTGAAAGTTTCAATGTGTTAAAATACTTATGATATTTGACACATACTTTTTTCTAAAAGAGAACATTATTACTATTTGATATATCCTATAAGGGAATATAATGTTTAAAAGCCTACAAACCTAGCTTAACAACTTCCAATTATAATTAATATATTAGAAAATGTTCTATCTATTATTAAGGTAAATATCTTTTTGTTTCTTTTTAAAAAAAGATTGTTCCTTATGAGTTGATTCCACAAGTAGAGCTTACTTTAGCTTTCTTCAAAATAAGCAACCAAAGATGCTTTAGATTAGTTCATCAAGTTGTAAAAAATTAATTATTCCTTTATCCTTATTGTTACTTCAATCCCTATATCTTCCTTTGAATTTCAAGACTCCTAAAAGTTTTAGAGTTGCTGTCATTCCATATGGACATCATGATACTACCACGTGTAATAACATAGTGATTCATATCCCCATATTAAACTAGCATTCCTTTATCATGAGAGTTTATCAATGATTAACTAGTAGTTAGCATTAAAATGTGTTAATGAGTAAAATAGACATATAAAGTTCCAAATTGCACAGAAAAAGTGATAAAAGAAGAACAAGTGGTCATGCAATTTAGGGTCCTTTTTACAAAGGATGCATTTGTTAGAAAGATGAAGGAAATGAAGTTTGACAATATTTTCTTAACAATTAACTACAAGATAATGGAGATCTTAGGCAATAGTTTTTTTCCATATTATAACAACCCAATTCTGTTTAGGAATTTATGGTTTGAATAAATTCTTACAAGATTGTAAGGTCAATTTCCCTAGGGGTGGTTTTTTCTAAGCATATAAAAATAGCCCAGGCTTGGCCCAACCTGAAGTTAACGGGCCCGACTCGATTTGACCAAACTTTGAGCCCGACTTAAACTTTTTCTAAAAAAAAATCAGGCTTTAGGAGAGTCTCAATCTTAAGCTTCTTGACCGAAAGCTTGAAACTGTTTAGAAAAATAATGTCATTTTTAAAATTTTAAATTTAAAAAGAAAAATTTTAGGCTAGCTTAAACTCAATTAGGCTTCGATCTACTCATACCGTGTCTCCAGGGCTAGGGCCAAGGCCAAAATTTTTAAGCTCGCAATCTGACTTCGCCCTTTGCCATCCCTAATTTTTCTAGATATATGGGTTTACTAAATTAGCATCAGGAAGTTCTAATAGACTTGATACACCTAACATTTAATGTGCCTTCCTATGCCATTCCCTAATTTTCCCATTACTAATGATGCCACTAACCTTAGTGCTATAGGGATATAGGTGCGAGAAGGAGCTAATAAGCTGATGATTGGTAAGTGAGCCATCTAATTATCAAAACACAAGGATGTTAGCTCATTATCCCCTATCTACATTAAATATTGGTATGTAGGTGTTCCCTCAAACTTGGTATCTATTTCATAAACCTGAAGGTATTTGGTGAACTCTCAACTTCATAAAAGCTTTTTCCTTTCAAGAAGTAAACGTGAATCCAACTCACCCATAATGCTTTAGGATCATTGCTAATATTATATTCAATAAGCTTTATTAGAGAATTTATGTATAAGATGAATAGATAAGGATATACGGAGTCCCCTTGTCTTAACACCTTACCACTAGGGAAACTCTTTGTAAGAACCATATTTATAAGGATATCAAAGGATGTAGTGGTTAACATTGTTGAATCCATCTGATGAACCTAAAACTTTTAGCATATGCCAAAAAAAAGGATCAGCTAATAGACTTAAAAACTCTATAAAAATCTACTTTTATTATGCAAATACCAAGGAATTCTTCCTACCATATGATTCGAATAACTCTTATGCAAGAAGAATGTTGTCACCTATCAACCCGTTGTGAAAAAATGCTCCTTAAGTACTAGTGATAATCCTACTTATCATAGCTTTTAATCTTATAGAAAGGATCTTATAAATTAGCTTGTATAAGGTGTTGTAACATGAGATAGTTCTAAAGTCCATAATGGAAGAAGGATTTGGAGTTTTAGGAAAAGGATGATAAATTTTCTATTAACTTCCCTAAAAAATTTCCCTTTTCGAAAGAATTCTAGTATTGCTTCCTTGATTGCCTCTTTGATCTAAGGCTGGGACTTCTACTAATATAAGGCATTCAATCTATCATGGTTTGGAGCCTTACTTGGATTAAGTTGAAGTAGATCATTCTCAGTCTGTTGGCCCCTAGATTTTTTTCTCTAGTTAAGCATGATTAAATGAATTATGAGGTTTTGATGAATTTAATTTTTGAGGTTATTATTATGTTAATGTTAGTAAGATTATATGACATACGTTAATTGAATTAAAGTGATAAGGTAGTAAGATTTCATAAAGGGCATTTTTGGAAGACCACTTAAGGTTAAAAGAACCTAAGCTTACAAGGAAGGGTAAAATAGATTTTTTAGGCTCATTAAGGGTAAAAAGGAGAAGATGAAAGGTGGGCTTGCATGTGAAGAAGCCAAAAAAGTGAAAATTAGAAGATAGAAGAGGGAGAGAGTGTCGTTGGAGAGAAAAGAAAGGAGAGAAAGAAAGCTAAGCTAGGTTTTGATTTTTCTTAGTCTTAAAGAGTGATTTTGAA
>JANZXP010000194.1:24533166-24552356 GCA_027576715.1 Erythroxylum flavicans | reverse complement strand
CCGATCTAGAAATGGGTTGAAAACGAGCCCAGGAGTGCAAAAAAAGGAACTAAATCTCGCCAAAAATTGCATTTTTTCGATGAGCAGTGTCTCACTGTCAGGCACGTATAGCAGTAGATGGGGGTAGACGAACGCACCCGCCGACACGTGGCCCAATAAGGACCGGATGCACATCTAGAGCGTGCATTGCATGCACCCATGTCGGTGGGTGCGTCTGCACATGACGCACCAGAGTGGCTCGCAGCCGTACGAACGTCTACTGCAATAATTTCCAAAAAACAAAAAAAAAAGATTTCCCGTAAGGTGCCTCGTGGTGTTTTGGGTCAGTTTTCAGGTCCAGGAAATTCATAAAGTGAATTTTCCATTTTCTGAATTTATTACATTAGTATTAAATTTTATTTTTTTAAAAAAGTATTAAATTAAAGTTTAACTCCAGAAAAATGAATTAAGGTGTTCTAAATCTCATTTCGAGTGAGTTTTCATGCTTCAGACATCACATGAGAAAGATACTTCAAGTTTTCGTGTCTCGGGTCTTATGTTCAGTGTTCGGGATCGTATGATAGTTAATCAAAAAAGGAATTAAGACATTTTGAAGCCATTTTTGAGTGAATTTTCGTTCAATGAACTTGCCATAAAGGAGATACATAAGGTTTTTGTGTCTTGGACAGTTAGTTCAGTGTCTAGTAATGCACGATAGTCACATTACTGAGATTTTTCTTTTATGAAAGTCTCAAATGAAGTTTTCAGAGATTGTCTTCAGCTCAAGTGTGTGACAATGAGATTGTGCATTTGGGTTTTTTCATTTATTAAAGTTACATTTTCACATACCATATGCCCATAAAGAATGTGAGGATAACATAAAGATGTATCCCTTGTGTTTGTGGACTTTTTGAGTGCTGATGAGAATGTAGTCACCACCTTTCAAGTCAGTATTTTGAATTGTTCTGCTTGCATGTTAGGGGATGTCTTTGATTTTATGTTTGGTTATTCTTCCTAAAGGTGTTGGCCTTATATAACGTTTTGAGATTATTATAAAGGCATTAGATAAAGGAAGGCTATTGCTCAAGTGATCTATTCACCTAAAGATGGTAGTGTCGTGAGAGTTGATGGTTTATACTCTGATTGCTTGTATGTGTAGAGGTCTAGTTGCATTTATTATGCATTCAGCCCACACGTGTTTCATTATATGTGTGACAAGATTTTCAGTAAAGATACTGTTTAATGGCCTTGAGTATCGCTGTTGTCCCACATTTGTGCTGATCTAATCAAAGTTACTTTACAGTTACCTTTTTGGTCAATAAAATCAATGTCACCATTGAAGCCCTAACCGATTTCAATATGAAGAAGTAGACAAAGGATGTATTGAATGTTATGGAGATAGTTGATGTTGATATGGCCATACGGCATAATAGGCCATCTCTACCTACATCTTGAGCTTGAAAGCTCATAAAGCAGCCTATGAAGCCTAGGATTGATTTGATAGATTATGTCTTCCGATCATTAAGAGATCCATACCTAACGATCTGCCTAGTGGACTTTTGAACACAGACGTAGTGAAGTAATTTCTTAACAATGTATCCTGAAGGTACACAATCTCACCTAGTGTAATGACAAGTGCCTTGATGAAAGAATTATTCTCCATAAGGTATACGAAAAAATGGGTAGTAAAGGAGAACATATCAAGAATGATACATCTTCACAGTATACTGAAGATGATAAACATTCCTCTTCTTGATGTCTTCATAATTCACCAGATTCTGAATACACTCCCTCCAGAGTTAAGTAATCTGGTGATAACATATTATTCACAGGATGAGAAATTGGACTTCAATGCTTTGATTTCCCATTTCATTGCTCAGGAGGGGAAACTCAAGCTGGCTACTCCTATAACCCTTAAAGTAACTAAAGGGAAAGCAAAGATAAAGTACGTTAAGATCAAAGGTAGAAAGACTGAATATTCTCCATATACTAATGCTGGTTAATGCAATATTGGTAAAGGTCCTAGGGATATAAAGTAACTAGCAGTATAAGGTCTATAAGGAAAGACTGTGACTATCAGATAACTCCTAAGCTTATCAATTTATGAATCTGATTTGCTATAGTTGCGTTAAGTATTTGGTGACTATATAGTGGAGTATCTGATCAAGATGCTTCCACAATTCAAAGGTTCATATCCAGGATAAAGCCAAATAAAGGAAAGGAGGGATTGATGGTTCACAGCAATAAAGAAGTGGAAGTAATATCTATAGGGGATGTATGTACTGAACTATATTGTAAGGCTCATTTTGGTTTTTACATGACACATTTTATATGTGATCTTTAGATCAATTTTGGATAAAGAAGGTTGACGTGTTGTATTTAATGCTTCTATTATACTGTTGTATTTAATGCACCTTCTAAATTATATGCAACTAAATTAGCAGCTTGTTTTTTAAGAAATGTTTCTTCTACTGTTCTATTTATTGGATAAGGTAACTTTTGGATAAAGATTTGAATATACATTTCTTGTTCGGGACATGTTAATTTATAATAGTATTTTTAAAATTCACAAATGTATTCATCTAAATAGAAAATGTTACAGATATTAATATTATTTAGATGCCAAAGGGCATTTTGTCTTTCCTCATTTTCTATTTCTTTTTTATGTGAAGCTATGTCTTTACCAATAAATTCCTTATAAATTTCATTAGTCACTACTTGAAAAGATTTAATTGGTTCTAGTGCATTAAGGAATTTTGTAATATTTTCAATTTTAACTTCATTATCTAATAAGAAATTGAGAACGATTCCAGTAGTTTTATAAGTGATAAAATTCCATAATGTACTAATATTTGTTAATCCTTCAAAAGGTTTTTCTAACTGGATAACTAATGTTAATCTATTAGACCATTCTAATAATAATTTTTCAGGTGATATTACACAATCTAAATTTAAAATTCCATCTGGTCCTAATTGTACATGTTTAGGTATATATTTTGTTGGAAATTTGCGTATTTTATTATCTTTTCTATAATAGCCAAATCTATTTAATTCATTAAATGTACTTGATTTACTTTCCCATTGATAATTTGTTTGCTGTTCTTTTTTACGTTTTCTTTCATCTTGCTGGCTAGATTCAGGTTGATCAGTAGTTTTATGTTGATCTATGAAAATTTCTCAATCTGACTCATATCAATATATAATTTCATCCTGATCAGTAACTAGTTTAATTAATTCAGTTTTAGAGAAAGAATTTAATGTTGATTTTTTAACTAATTTAGTTAATTCTTCAAGCTATGTTTTGACATCTTTTTCGATATTTTCTAAATTGTCTTCTAAATCTAAATTATTGGATAATTCTTTATTCTTAGATAAGTCTATATTTTCTATGGTTTTACTAAAGAGATTTCTTTTGCCAAGATAGGCTTTGCTACAGCTTTTCCTTGTTGGATTTGTTGAATTATCTTATTTAATTTTTCATTAATTTGATTTGTTAATTCTCTTGTAGATGTATTTTCATTTATAAAATTTTGAATCATCTGAAATATAGTTAATTGATTTTGTATTAGTTCTTTTAACTGTCTTTCAATATGTAACTATTTTTCTAATAATTCTGTAATTTGTTTAGTAATACTCATAGGGTAGTTTTAATATGTTCAGTTAACTCCTTAAGTTGTGTTTTAATATTACTAATGTGTTTTCCTATATTTTATTTTTCATTATTTAATTGTTGATTCTTTTTTATTTGAGGATCAGTTATAGCAATTGGTTTTTCTAAGTTGATTCCTGGTGCTGTGAATCTAATAGGTTTAGTTAATCGACAAGAATGTGATCTATATAAAGGACTTGATTTTTGATTGTATATATTGTGTGATAGGGATAATCTAGGGGCTAAAGCCATTGAGGTTTGAATTGGATAATTAATTTCAGGTTATTTTCTTAAAGAAGTTTTTAAATTAATTCCAAATTTAACTACATCATTAAATAATTGAACCATATAAATTCTATCGGTATTTTTAAATTCAATACTATGGTGAGAGTTTGTTAAGGTATAACTTATTTGATAAGTAATAGAAAAAAGACATTGTCCAATAGTCATTAAATTTTCTCGATAAAATTTGTAAGCTATAGTAATTGTTTCATCTAAATTTTGTGATTATAATGGTATTCCTAATTTTAATCTAGTATTAAATTTAATTTTTCCATAGGCTAGATTACCATTTATGATTCCAATCACTTGTTCTTTTAATTCAGTTAATCTTTCATCTATAATTGCTAATTTGATTGGTGAATCAATGCCTTCTTGGAATGTAGATTTTAATAAGATCTGAATAGTAGAAAGGTGAATATAACCAATTTTATTGCGTTTATTTTCAGGGATTTTCTGTAATTGTTTATAAGTTTGTCCTTGATTTATAAGATTAAGTCTAATGTGTCCATTATATTGATCAATACGATTTGGAGTTTCATGAATTAATTTTCCATAATAGATAATATTTTGTCTATTTAAAAAATTATGAAATGGGTGATACTTGATATCTTGTCCTGATTTTAGATTTGGTTGTGTTTTAGCTATTTGTTTTTGCTTTTCTTGTGATAATAATGTTGTAATTTGAAAAATACTGTTTGCTTCTGTTAATTCTAAGTTATCAATATCTAAAATATTATTATTTTCAATAGCGGTGTCTAATTCATTAATTATTTCAACCATATTAATGATGATTTTGAATGTGATGTATACTTAATCTAAGTTGAAGTTCTAATAATTCTTGAGAATAAGTTTGATATAAATAAGTTGATAAATCTAGTTTTTCCTTAATAGGTTTCAAACCATTATTATTTATATAAAATTGTAAATAAGTATAGCGTTCTTCAAAATAGTCTTTTTCAGCTTTATATTGAACAACTAAACTTTCAAAATACATAATATCAGTTTGTAGTTGATTACAAATAGTACATTGAATATTCATAACTAATTTTTTTCGTAACAGTTGGTTGTTTCTGAAACTTGAAGCTGTGGATCAAGATGTGTTGTCTGATAACGATCTCCATTTCGCTTATGTAGATGGTAAAGTTCATCCATTTCTTGATTATATATAACTGTATTATTCTAAATTCGATCATGACAAATTTGTAATTCTATTTCTAGCTGAGGAGAAGGGTGATGTATAAAAGCTAGATGTTGAGCTCGGGTTGTAAAATATTGAATGATTTGTTTACTGACTCTGGATTTTTCAGTTGTGAGTGTTAAGAATGTGTGCAGAGATGTACATGTCCAACAATCTGAATTAATACTCATGTTTCTTCGTGAAGAAATATTTGGAACAAATTATTATAAGTAAGAGTAAGATTAAAGTATTTATCAAACAAATATTGTCTTAAGATGGGTCGAAAGCCATAAGTATTTAAAGTGGTCAAGAAATCAACTAAATAAATGTTAGTTAAGCAATTAAGACTAAGAGATAACATAAATAAACATGGTTGAACATAATAAATACTAATAATGATTAATATAATGAATAAGAAAAGAGAATTCATAATGCTTATATTTGATGAAAGAAAAGCATCCTTGATAAGATACCTGTTTTGCTCATTTTCGCTTGAACGCCAATTATGTAGGCTGAGAAACGAGAGAGCAAGAAGTAAATTATACAAAGAAAGCTTTTATTTCATATATATTTCGACTTACAAAGTCTCCTTATATAGGCATTAGGTTGGCTTGGTTACCGAAAGAATTGGTGAAAGTTCAACCAGACAAAAAAAAAAAGCTAAAGTAAAAGGAATCTACTTTATACAGAGAAAGCAGAAGTTTCTGCTTTAGATGACCGAAAGTTGGTCTGTATCCTTTTATTGACCGACAAAGGGCCTACATACTTTGGCTGCTTGGTTGCTTTTCTATTCTTCAATTATTGCTTCAATAGAGCTTGATTCGTCTTTCTCTGCAGAGGTTGTTGGGCAGTATGGACATTTGTGCTGTGTATGTATTTTGAGTTGTTGACATATGGCATATTTCCATTGCTCTGATACTTCATTAAAGATGCCTGGAGGGTAGAGAAAGGTTGTTCAAATTGTCTAATGATTTGGAGAGCTTCTATTGTAATGAGTTCTTTATAGGCTGAAGTAATGACAATGTTGGGTCCTTTATAGTTGTCTTTAAGTAAAGAGTCTGCTTTAATCCCAATGCATTGCTGGTATACTCCTTCTAAACATTGTAGATTGAATTGATTGATTAGTTCCCAATTGAAGTCATGTTTTGGTGCTTCATCAATCGGAGGATACATTCCATTGCTGACTCAAATTTGAACGAATGCAATTCTTGATACTTTGATTTCTGCATCCTTCAAGTTGTCTGTTTCTTTAAAAATAGAGTAACTGCTAAATACCTTGATAAATACTTCTCGTTACTTGGCAAATCGTTCACGATAATTTTTAATGGCTTGAATAAATCCTGGAGGAAATTTCTGAAAGGATATTTAAATTGGTTAGATAAATAGTGTCAACTAGTCCACTTTGGAAAAAGAGATAGGTAGTCAAAGGATCTGCTTCTTGGAAGATGATTGCTTTTGGTCCATATCTTCCACGATTTTGTGGATAATACTGGAATATTTTTTGATCTTCCTTCCAGTCGTTTAATGCTTGAAAACAGTCACAAAATATTTCAGATGTAATTTTTCTCATTTCTTCTTTGAATGCTCTAGTAGGTAAGAAATTGACTTTGTCCATGTTAATTGGTTTCCAAGGTTTTCATGGTGGGAGTCAAAGGTGGTTTTTCAAGAATTTGTCTATATTTTGGTTTAAAGGTAGGATTTTAAAAATCGGATGAAGCTTTTTCAGCTTTATATAAACCATTTATATTGTGGTTTCAAGAGTCCAAATCCATTGAGTTTTAGTGCTGCATTTCAATTGTAACCTTTTTCTTTCTTTAACAAATCTTTAAAAAAAACCATGATCTGAAATATAATTCAAAATGCCTAAAAATTGTTGAACTTTTGTTTGATTTTGTAAACGATTTGGAAATTGTTGTACTTTTAGAAGAACATTAGGTTGTACTTTTAAAAATCCATTATGAAATTCAATACCTAAATATTAAATATTTTGTTGTGCTAATTTTACTTTCTTTTGACTTAAAATTAATTCTTTATCTTTACAACGTTGAAGAACTATTTTAAACTTTTTCAAATGATCTTCTTTATCTATATTTGAAAAAAAAAATCATCGATATATGCTAACGCAAATTCTTCTAATCCTTTTAAATTATTATCCATAAATCGTTAATATATACTACGCGCTTGTTTTAAACCAAAAGGTAATACATTCCATTGGAAATATTTTTAAGGGCGGCAAGTAAAAGCAGTTAATGGTTTAGTGTTTTCATGTAATCTAAGTTTCCAATAACCAGACTTGGCATCTAAGGTGGAGAACCATTTTTGTCCTTTAAGTTTATTAATAATATAGTCTTTTCTTGGTAATTTATATGCATCACCAATAGTTTACATTATGGAATTTTATCACTTATAAAACTACTGGAATAGTTCTCAATTTCTTATTAGATAATGAAGTAAGAATTAAAAATACTACAGAATTTAATACTACAGAATTTCTTAATGCCTTAGAACCAATACAAGCTTTTCAAGTAGTAACTAATGAAATTTATAAAAAATTTATTGGCAAAGACATAATTTCACATAAACAAGAAATAGAAAATGAGGAATGGCAAAATGCCCTTTGGCATCTAAGTAATATTAGTATTTGTAACATTTGTTATTTAGATGAATACATTTGTGAATTTAAAAAATACTATTATAAGATAACACGTCCCAAACAAGAAATGTATATTCAAATCTTTATTCAAAAGTTACCCTATCCAATAAATAGAACAGTAGAAGAAACATTTCTCAAAAAACAAGCTGCTAGATTAGTTGCATATAATTTAGGAGGTGTTATAACTATTACAAAAGAAATATTAGCACAAAAATCTCTAGTAGCCAAATTACACAAAAAATTAAGACATACCAAAACACAACTTTGTTGTTCGAAATATTCAGAAGTTCGACAACAATATGGTTGTAAAGTCCCCTCTTCTAAATATGCAAGAGTTAAACATCCAAAATTTGGACATAAACGTTATCAATGGAAGAAATATCCAGAAACACAATTTTATAAAAAACCATTTAAATCTTATAAAAGATTTTATTGTCTAATGATTTGGAGAGCTTTTGTTGTAATGGGTTCTTTAGAGGCTGAATTATGATTTTAATCACTAACTATAGGAAAAAAGACGTGCTGGGTCTTAGAAAGTTATTCTTGATAACTCTAACCCAATGCTTATCTTGATATGAATTATATAACCATTTCCTATAGGTTTTACTAGAGAATCTTTTAATAGGAGCTCTAGTCCAAAAGTAATTATCCTCAGAATGAAGATTCGGAGTGTAGGACAGTTTCAGTTACTGAATGGCTTGTGGAAACTGCAGTCACTCATTGTGGTTGATGAGTATAACAACTTTTGCCTTATTATCCAACCCTGCAAATGCTAAGACGGCATCAGGGTTTTTGGATAGGGGGCCAACACCAGTCCAGTTATCATGCCATAGAAAAGAAGATTTCCCATCTCCTATTTTGCAACTAACTTCATTTACCACCTTATCTCTTTTCTTAAAAAGATGATTAAGAAACCAAGAGAAGGAAGGTCTAGGGGAAAGAGACCATATACTGTTTTCCTTTAAAAAATAACTGTGAAGCCATCTAATCCATAGAGAATCTTTATCTTGGGTTACTCTCCAAAGTCTTTTAATTAAAGAAGTATTATTGGTTACACTTATAGAGATGATACCTAACCCTCCTTTCTCCTTGGGTTTACATAAATAAGCCTATTTAACTTTAGGAAAATTTGGATTTTCATTTTCCTTACCCCACAGAAATTCTCTCATCAATTTCTCCATGGATTTGTTCAAATTCCTTGAAAAAGGAAAATGTGAACTCCAATATATTTGAAGGGAGCATAAAATGGATTTAATTAACTGAACTTTACCTCCAAAGGAAAGAAATGTATTTTTCCATTTATTGATTCTCTTCTGGATTCTTTCAATGATTGGTAGACATTCGCTAAAGGTTAGTCTTCTAGTAGTTATAAGAAGGCCAAGATATTTCAAGGGAGGAATTGTCCTTTTCATTCCTATAATTGAGGAGATAGCATCTTGCATAGAATGGCTTTTATTAAGGTTCACTTTGAGTCCTGGCATCCTAGAAAACCTATTGAGAGTGTCCAACAATAGCTTAACATAATTAAGATGAGCTCTTGAGAAGAGAATTAGATCATCTGCAAACTAAGATGAGTAAGAGAGATTCTTTTGCATTTAGAATGGAACTTGAACTTAGAATTATGAAAGACATTAAACTTCAACATTAGAGAGAGCACTTCCATACACATATAAAGAGATAGGGCGACAAAGGGTCGCCTTATCTAATTCCTTTCTTCCCCTTAATAATATCAGTGGCCATTAATCAAAACATAATAGGCATTAGTAGAGACACACACCTTGATCCAATTGATAAAAATATCAGGAAAGCTGAAAGCCTTAAAAGCCTAAAAAAGGAAAGACCAACTGATGGAATCAAAAACTTTATTGAAATCAATCTTAATCACATAATTTGGAGGAGAATTCCTTTTGGTATATCCCTTAAGAAATTCCTATGTAATAAGAATATTATCACTAATACTTCTACCCTTCATAAGGGCATTTTGATTCTCACATATGATGGGACCCCCTTTTAGATAAATTGCCAAGATTTTAGCAATAATTTTGTATATGAATTTTATGTAAGCAATTAGCCTGAAATCACCAAAAGTAGAGGGTTTAGGGATCTTAGGAATTAAACAAAGAAAAGTTTTATTAAACTCCCTTAGGATGACCCCTTTATAAAAAAAACTCATGAATGACCTCTCTAATCATAGGTCCTATAAGACACCAAGTCTTTTGGGAAAAAATCATTTAGCCCATCAAGAATAGGAGTCTTCATCCCATTCATAGCAAAACAATAACATTGATCTCATCATCAGAGATACGTTTCACTCCCAAGAGTCTTCAGAAGAAATTCTATAAAAGATAAGAGATTGTAGATATTTTATAGAGGTAGGAGATTCAGTATCTGAACTTAAAAGCCCCTTATAAAATTTGACCACCTCCTCTATAATACTTTGTTGATCAGAAAGTAATCTCCTATCTAAGCTGGTTATAGAGCAAATTTTATTGTCATTCCTCCTATCTGTTAGGGAATTGAAAACGAATTTGGAAGCTCCATCTCCCTTCTTAAGCTAAGTAATATAAGCCCTCTGTTGAATGAGTGAAGAATGATCTGAATTGGCTTTTAAATGGGTTTCCAGCTCTAACTTCCCCTTTTGAATAAGATTAGTATCCCTAGGATTGAGAAAAAGTAAGAATGAAGTTGCAACTAATCTTTCCTTGGCATCATTAACTGCTACTTGAGTGCTAGAGGAGTGAGAAGCTTTTAGCTTCTTTAATTATGATTTAATAGCTTTGAGTTTATGGCAACAGATCAATTGATGAGAGCTAAAGACTTGAGCCATTAACCCCCTTAAAATAGCTTCATGAAAACCACCTACTTTGACAATCTAAAAGGATGATGAGTAGTGGTTCTTTGAAAAAGCCCATCAATCAAAATCAGAGTATGATCCTAAAAAAGAGGATCCAAGAATGAGGCCTTATTATTGGCAAATTGGAAAAGCAATTCCTTATTTACTAGGGCTCGATCCAAAATTTGTCAGATAACCCCTGTATTCATTTGTTTATCACTCCAAGTGAAGGAGTAGCCCTCTTGCTTAAGATTTGTTACACCAAAGTGATCTACACAAAGTTTAAGATCTTCATTACAATTCCTCTAA
Organism: Erythroxylum flavicans; assembly: GCA_027576715.1. Lineage (NCBI taxonomy): Eukaryota > Viridiplantae > Streptophyta > Magnoliopsida > Malpighiales > Erythroxylaceae > Erythroxylum > Erythroxylum flavicans. The sequence continues at coordinate 24,541,474 of JANZXP010000194.1, read as the reverse complement.
TTGTTGTTTCCCTCTACTTTAGATCTATAAATGGTAGAATTGAAATCAACAGAGATAATCTAGGGATCTAAAAAAGTATTTTGGATGTTCCTTAACGAGGACTATAGATTACTTCTTTAGAAACTTATATTAAAACCATAGACAAGAGAGGAATGGATTGTGATTTCTTCCAAAAATGAAATGAACTTTTAGATGCATCATCTATTCATTTGAAAACTTCTCTTCCACTTTGACAAAAATTCTCATTGTATCCAATAATAATTCTTCCATAATGATGGTGTTGGTGGTTGGAGAGGAAAATCCAACAAGGACAAAAAATGTTCGCCTTATTTATGTTCTCAGATCTTATTTTTGTTTCATATTCTCAAATTTAAGCTAGAAGGGAAGCATTGTTTAGAAAGAAGGCAGACTCTCCCACTCCCATTGCCCATGGTTCTTCCAATTGAAATTTATAGATAGTTATGAACAAGTAGTTTGTAATTAGTTGTAAAGAAAGTTCCATATTAAACTTTAGGGTTAATTACCAAAAAAAGTCAAAACTTTCGTCAAATTTTCAATTATAGCCCGAACTTTAAAAATAGTAATAAAATGCTCAAATTTTCAATTTTTTTCAATTCTAGCCCAAACTTCAAAAAGTGCCAATAAAATAATCAAACTTTCAATTTTTTTCAATTCTAGCTTGACGTTATCCGTTTTTCTCCCAATGCCCTCAGACCTTTGTTTTTTATTTGTTCTTTTGACACTTAAACGACTCTCATAGTACAGTGTAATGTATCAGTAAGCTCTTTGTTTTTAGTTCGTTCTCCTGAGTCCTTTAGTGTGAGGGCATCGAGGCAACGTAATCTGAAAATCAGAGGGTGAGGGCATTAAAAGAACAAACTGAAAATGAAGGAAAAAATTGAAATCAAAGCATAAGACCGTTGGGACTGTGTCATCTGATTTAGGTCTTTTAAATAACAATGTCGTTTTAATTATGTGATTAAATGATGCCCTTTCATTAACCTTCATTTGTTGTATTAAGGTTTTTGAATCACGTGGTAAGTCACGTTCGCAAACTTAACGAAAAAACTAATGTCAGGCTAAAATTAAAAAATTGAAAGTTTGAGCATTTTATTGCTACTTTTTGAAGTTCGGGCTAGAATTGAAAAAAATTGAAAGTTCGGGCATTTATTGCTACTTTTTAAAGTTTGAGCTATAATTAAAAAATTGACAAAAGTTTGGGCTTTTTTCAGTAATTAACCCTAAACTTTATTATACTTTTCTTCCTTTCTAAAAAAGTCGTGTCCAAGTGTACTTGGAAAATAATTTTTATATTTAATAAAATATTCATTATTAGTTATATATAAATTAAATTTAAAAAAAGCTTTGGGAAGAATATTGAAGAGAAAGATGATACAGGAACTTTTATATGGATAACATTATCTTTTTGAGGATTCTCTGAGGCATTCCACTCTTTTATATTTTCATGCCTTTCTTCCTGTTTGAATTATCTTCTCACTTCGCTTGTTTGGATCTCTCCCTTTTCCTCCTCTTTTTCTAACCAAAATATGCACTAACTTTAGACACTTGTTATTAAAAATCAATCAAGATTTAATAGAATAAAACTTAGAAAATGACATTAACACTAAGTCTAAAATATAAAAAGCTATTAAAGGTTAGCTTGCTTCCGAATAAGCGCCCATAAAATCATGAGTTTGACCCTTTCTCTTATTTAACTACTTATGGGGTGTATGCTATGTTGAATTTTTGTTTGATGCTTTTCTTTTCCTCTTTATGATACTGTCACTTTTTATAAGGCATTCCACATGATTACCATAGATGGGATCACTCTTCTCCTTCAACTTTTTGTACATAATGCTTGCTTTTATAGAGTCTGATGCAACTTCCTCCTGTTTAATATAATATCTTTTAGTATTAATCACAAAGGCAATTATCTTACTTACCTTTGATATCATCTATATGTCCTAAAATTTTCAACTCTAGATCCTCATCCCCTATTCTCAGGGTTAACTTACCTTCATATACATCTATTAGGGCCACGGAAGTTGATGGAGATCAGCTTGCATCACCATTCATATATCCATTATAAAGCATTGGAGGTATTATGATAAGAGTAAGATCTAAGTGCATAAACAAGGGTTGATTATGTAAATTCAAGACAATGTGACCGTTGTCAAAGATTCCAAGGCATTATCAAGATTGATTACTTATCTTCAGGCCCAAGATGGTGGATAAAGCCTAATACCTGAAAAATAATGCTTGGAGCCAAATATGTAAGGATGACCTACATGCTTGCTTTTAATGAAGCCCAATATATATATTTACCTTTTTAAAAAGGCTAAAAATGTGGAATTAGATAGCAATTTCATGTTTTTATATCCTTTCATTATTTATTACTACTTTTCAAGTTATTTTTGGAAGGATTTCAAATTTAAGATTGATTTGTATCCATTAGTTAAGGGAATCTTTCCTAGTCAATTTTATTATATTTAGGAATAGTTAAGAAGACATTTACTTATAGGTTTTTCATCATTTGGTGCCTACTTAAAGAGGCAATTTGGTGTCTTATGAAAATCATCTTATAATCAATAAAAGTTGAGTGTTTCTCTATTTGGAAAGCTTTCTCTCACTTTTTCTAGTCAAGAACTAAATCTAGTCTCTTTAAGGTAATTTGTAGTGATCAACTTATAACTTTGGTTCCAATTAACAAGTTTTGTTAGGGTTAGGTTATTTGCTTGATTTAATAAGGATTACAAAGTTTTTTTCCTTGTTGATTTTGGTTCCACAGTATTCCTTTGCCCTTGAAACACTTGATATGAAAAAACAAAAAAAACTCGTATTAGAAATAACTAAAAACGTTCACCTCAAAATTCAAGGCACATTTCTATCCACAACCATAAGTCTTAAAAACTTGAAAATCTTTTTGGGCACATCTTCTAATATACTTACTAGTTGCTTAATATAACGGTCCATCAATTGCAATGAAATATTTGCAGGTTTTAAGTTGCCTATATTGAGATTCTTGTAGATAGATAAGACAATACGTTTACACTTTCCCCTAGGTTATATAACACATGATTAAAGCTTATATTTTCAATAATTCATTGAATAGAAAAGCTAATGAGTCCACAAATTAAGTGGGAAATTTGTTTTTGATTACAGTTTTACACTCCTTAGTCAAAGTTATAATTTCATACTCCTTGAGCCTTCTTTTGTTAGATAAGATTTCCTTTAAAAACCTATCATAAGAAGGTATCTATTCAAAGCACCAGTAAAAGGAACTTTAACATATAATTTTCGAATAACTTCCAAAACTTTTTCAAATTCCCTATCTAATTTCTCCTTAACCGATCTCTAGGGAAAAAGGTATAGAGGAGTTATATAGTGCCTAGGAATGTATTTGATATTATTTTAATGCATAAAGATAAACATGTTTCTATAGGAGAAGTTTATTTGGTTTCCATAACCAGGGCTATAATTATTGGAAAACGGGTGACAAAAATAACCTATTCTCTAGATGAGTCATAAAAAAAATGTGTTCCTTAATTAATAGTCAATTGCTAAATGCCTTGGATCCATAAATATTAAAAAAATAGATGTATCAATATATGATTAAACTTATGAGATAAAACATCTACTATAGTAGCTAGTAGATTCAACGCATCAAGATCATGCTTACCTGGGACATTCTTTAAGGCGACTCTTTTACTAGACCATCAGTAATGGTTTTGTTATGTCATCAATCACATTATGTGCTTCATCTACAATCATTTTAATGAGAGCTCCACTAGTAACAATATCCATTAGGATCTTCATGTTATAGGATATATAGTCATAAAATGTCCAAACTATTAGCTATTTCTCTAGCTTACGATATGGGAACGAACTTAATAACTCTTTATACCTCTCTTAACTCATATAAAGATTACCTTTCCCTTTGGGAAAAAATAATGATCTAGTTCATGATCTTAGCAGTTTTGCTAAGGGGAAGTATTTGGCAAAAAAATGTTTAGGACAATTGAGTGAAATATATAACCATGCTCTCACCTTATCCCTTAGTGTCAAAGGAAACAACCTAAGCTTAATGGCATCAAGAGAGAAACTATGAGCTTCAGTGGTGGTGTAATTTGGATTATCGAAGATGGTAGACTGTTTCTAATGTAAACGAAATGGCATCCTTCCTATTTTGATCGGGTATATAGGCATCTTTCTCTTGACCCTTCAATTCACACTTGAAGATAGTTGGTAAGGATTGATAGTTCTGATTTACAAATCGGTATCCTTTGTGGATCGAGAAACCATTGAGCTTCCATGTATCGAAGTATTATAGAAACATTAATAGACTTAGATTTGGATCTTTTGAAGGGAGATTTCCAAACTAATTTTGCTATACTAAGGGAAGAAAAGAGGGCTTTAGCTCAAACTTATTGGCTTCAATGTTGGGTCTTGCAAAGCTTAAGCTAATGTATGGAAAGTTGGTGTGGAAAAATCCTTCACAAACCTCATGTTCTCTGCAGTTATCTTTGATTCTTCAACTTATATGTAATGTTCTCTCAATCTCAAAATCTAGTTTGAGGAGATTCTCCATATTGTTAGACTATCCATACAAGAAGTATATTACAAAGAGAGAATTCATATCAAACTCAAAACAAATAATAAAAGGAAATAAAACAAGACAAATAACTAATCTAATCAATTTATTAATTAGTCCATATCAACACCTAGTTCTTAGTAATAGTTCTAAAAACTTAGTAAGTATATATTACTAAAAGCACATGCTTGTGAGTACAGGTCAATCCTATAAGGTCTATCAAATAATTACTATATATTCATACACTTAATTAGCTAGATCAATGTTTGCAATTGATTAAAGAAGAAATAAGGTAAATAATAAATTTAAATGCCAAAATAAGTAATGATCAAGGATATTATCTATAAATAGGTTAGATTTTGGTGAGGTTTTCCCTAAAACTTTATTATGTTTGAATTTACCTTGATTTAATGAATAATTCAAGTTTCTTGGACTAGTAAAAATTCTTAAATTACATTTATATTCTCTCTAGAGACTTATAACTTTTAACCTTAGATTGAAGTAATTAAAATCTCTTTCTAATTAAGACAACTTAAGAATATCTTAATTTATTCCATAAATTCTCTTGATAGGTTTTACCCTAACTTAGAAAGAATTGTAGTTCTCTCTCAAATGACTCATGTTTATCCTTATCTATCCTTGTTATGATCTAATCATACACCTCATCTCTTGAATCTCGACACATGAATCAAGTAATTGAATCTTCCAATTTTGCTCTTTCTTTTCAATTAACTATAAAACATTTATAGATCTCAAGGAAACTAAAAATTCATTAAACCAAAAGATTCATCAATTCAACATATCATATCCTAGGGTCCATCCCACCTAAATCTGTATCCCAATTTGTTCATAACTAAACAAGAAATAGAAACATAAATGGTTCCATTTTGAACACATTAGAAAATAAAACCTAACTCTGTATAACTAAGTTTATAGTATTGTTAAGAAAGAATTGTATCCACAGAGAGTATGTAATTAACTTTTTTAATGAATGAATTAGTGTATCAAATTGAGGGAGGGGGTTTGGCTGAATTTTGTTGATGTAATAAAATAAAAATAAACTATAAAAGACAAATTAAATCAAATAATAAAAAAGTTTTGGGATTAGTTAATAAGTTTTAAATCAGGTTTGCAGTTCAATCTTGACCTCTATATAAATATGTACAATCAATCATGATTTTGTTCTTGTACCTCTATTTAAAACAATTAACCATAAATTAACAATAAACTCTGTTAATTCTAGTTTTTCCTTATTATAACTAATTAAAACAAACTTTTTAATTAGGTTAGCTATCAGATAACCCAGAATAAGCTTTCTAGATTTAGTATTACAGTCACATTACAAAATAAAAAAACATGTTAATTTAAACAAGAACCACACAAGTTCGGTTGATTTAACTTATACTATATGCTGATAGTTTTATATAGAAAACTTTCATAATGCAAATACACAGATCGTAACTTATTGTATAAAAGATATGACTCCTATGAGGATTAAATGTAGTCACCTAATAATTTGAATCACATTTTATCTAGGTAATAAAAGATTGAATTGATTGAAAATTACAGTAAACTAACAAAGCTTGATGATTAAATAATTAAAACAATAATAATGAAATTGAAGTAATTAATAATTGAAAATTAGGGATTATTACACTACAAGAAAATGGGTGTTTAGCGACATAAATTATCGACAAAATGTGAAGGTTTTCGGTCGACAAGCGAATTTTGTGGATAGAAATTACTGACCACGGGAGTCGTTAGAGAAACAGCCGTCTGTAATCTTTAGTGAAAAAATAAAAATATTTCGTCAGTTACTGACCGTATGAGTTGTTAGAGAAACAACCATCTGTAATCTTTAGCGATGGAATAAAAATATTCTATCGGTACTGATTACCGACAGAATAGAAATATTCCATTAGTATTGACGAAATATTTCTATTCTGTCGGTAAATATTATTGATGAACAAAGTTTTAAAAATCCATCAAACGTTTAGCGATGGTAAGTTATGTCCCGTCGGTAAATTTAGTGATGAATTTTGTATATGTGTAGGTAAATTTAGCAACAGTCGAGGTGTTGAAGTTCTGTTGAAAAATTTAGCAACAATAAGTTTTCCATCGGTAAATTATTTACCAATAGAATGTTCCTATTTTGTTGATAAATTTACTACTAAATGTATCGATGAATATTATAATTCCGTCCATAAATGCACCCATATTGTTTTTTTTATTTTTATACATTTAAGTTGTAAATTTAATTTTCGTTGGTAATCTTTGATTAATATTTAATTTCTATAGTTATCTGGTGATAATATATTGAATTTTTTCTACATTTAATTTATCTAAACAGTAGGTTAAATAAAGTAAAATTATCTTAATTGATAATAAAAAATTATTATTTTTAACAATAAATATGTAATTAATACAAAATGACTTGAGAGTAGCAAAACTAAACTATGCAGTTGGTGAAGGTGGATGGTCTGACTGCTGCAATGAGGAGCTGCCCCTCTCCTTCAACTCATCCACCTTATTACCGATTGACTGTTACAACTGAGTTGCCAGTATTTGTACTATACTCTTAAGCTGAACGACTCTCTCATTAGATGCCAACCGCTTACTAAATACAACTGTATTAGATGTGGAGGATTATGAATAGCATGTGTTTGCAAATGAACCTAAGTCGAAGATCCTTCCACGACGGTCCTTATCACCCACTGCATCAAGATATGTCTGACTCTTATCAATAGTTGCAAAGTGCTAAGACTGTCGCTAAATGCTTTCTTGTATTTAGTCTTATCAGGAGGCAATGTTTATGTTAATAATTGATAATTATTAAGAATTAATATTAAAGCATAAATTTCACATACACGAAGTTCTCTATATTGAGTGTTGACGAAGGTCACATTATCATGTTTTTTAGTGTGAGGGTGCAAAAAGAACTGACAGGTTGTAGGCTTCTTGCCTATAGATTTTTCCTACATTAGAATAAAATGTCATAAACAAACTATAATTTTCAAAAATTTCAGCAAAATTTCCTCTATTTTTATGATATTTACCCCCTGTTGAGCAACGAAAGTAACTCAACAATATAAAAATATATGACACCAAACATTTATAACATTATCATTCTCCATAATACACATACATTTTCATTCCAAAAGTCACACATCAAATTAAATTGAAATACAAAAAAGTAAAAAAAAGAATATAAATGTAAAGTGTAGATACTTACAAGTTTCTCTGCATACTCCTGGTGGGTAATAGATCCTCCAGTGCATACAGGAAGAGTTTATCCCCCCGATTGTCTACGTTTATTTGAGGAATTACACTCTGAAAAGGACATTGCCTCGGGTGATGTCCAATACTGCTGCCAATGACTCTATATTTTTTATAGATATATAAGGAGGTTGTATACCAGTCTTGTGTATTGCATCAAGAAAGTCTCTATAATGTGTACGAGCTCGCCTCTCCCATAGTTTATAAATTATCACGTCAAAGTTGGAATCATAAAAAAAAATTTTCTGAAAAAAGAAAAACATACTATGAGTACTTATAACCTACAATATTTATCTAATTAATATATAAAATTAATTGGATGAAAAAATATGGAAGAATATTTTTTTTGTAACATCCCATCACAGATGGGAAGGATAGAATAGTAATTTTGAGTGGTCCATGGGCGTTTAGAAATGCCTTTACATGTTCATGCGTAATCTA
>JANZXP010000194.1:24503582-24520345 GCA_027576715.1 Erythroxylum flavicans | reverse complement strand
CACCCGCTTCTTATAAGTATCAAACTTAATTGTAAGTGATCTCACTTTGGTCACTAAAGCACCTCTAAAACGAGCAGCCAATGCAGACCACATGTCTTTTGCAGTTTTGAATTTACGAAATTCTCGTATGATATCATTATCCATGCTACTCAGCAACATGATGCGAGCTAAAGAGTTCTTTTTTTTCTATAATTCATATGCATCACGGTCCCTCCTATGCTGGGTCGTAGTGCCCTCCTTTGGAACTTTTATGGTTAGGTTTAATGGTTCAAAAGCCTCTTGCTCCTCCAACACATATTAGATTTTCATATTCTAGATTTCATATTTTCACCATCGAGTTTCTCACCCTTACTGAATTTAGTAACAATATGCTTTGAAGCAGTAAGTATTTTGAAACACTAAGTTTCTATAATAAGAAAGAAATATATATGCACGTTAATGTCATATTAATCATTCATAGAGTAAATAATTTGATCACAATTACTTGTGAAATCAAAAGTCCACTAATGTGTTCAATCATCATTCATAAAAAAATCGAATCCTAATTACCATACTCTAGACGAATTCCATTAAATAATGTAAACGTATCACATAAATATCAAGAATTTTTTTCTTATAAAACAATATATTGCATTAAATGTGCTACAACCTATGAACAGTCTATAAGTAATAAACCCTATGCAGAAATGAGTTCACGAGTTGGCGTGACACAGTTTGCGAAGCTCGATGTATAATAGCTCTTACTATTTCCATTGGAAGACCTATAGGATACAAAGTCCTAATCAACTTCTTTCTACTTATCTCGTTAATAAATGTCATCATTAACAAGTTATAAATCTTCTTGTTAGGCAGATTATTCCAGAGCATTCATAACAGTTCACCTTGAGCTTGAGGTAATGTTGCAAGCAAAGTTATGTACTTTACTTCAACATTTGTATAAGCTAGACAACCTCTAAAGTATAACTCTTGCATCATGTTATTAACTGAAATAACATGTTGTGTTAGATCATCACCAAACATTAAACACATATTAACTAACTGTACATGCATGCTGCCAATACGTCTCTTCTGTGCCTCACATCGAATAAGTTTAGGCGTCAGCTTAATAATAGGCATCTTCCTGAAAACAAATTTTTAGGAATCAAAAGAGTGCACAAAATAAAAAAATTATTTTGTCTAACACATAGCGAACTCATACTGATATAATAGAAACAATTTAATTCTATTAGCAATCTATTGAACTAATCAAATTATGCTATTAATATCTAATCAATTAGAAACTTATTTCTAATCTAATCATATTCCAATATGAATAAGTCAAATTGAATTAGAAATTTATTTCTAATTTAAATTATAATTGAACTAATCAATTTATATTGGTTTAATTAGAAACTAATTTCTAATAAAACTTCTATCTAATTTCGACTAAACAAACTAGCATTAATTTAATTAGAAAACATATGTCTAATTATAATTCAACAAAAATAAACTTATTTATAAGTTTATTTTATAACTAAACAAATTAGTCTAAATTATTATTTTTTATTATGAAACAAAACTAATTTATTTTAATTAAAAACTAATTCAACTAAACTAATTAGTTTATCGAAGCCAAAAATATGATAAGCTTATTATCATATTGGATCTCAAAGCTCAGAGTCTTAACCCTTTATTGGTTATTAGGATACATATATCCAAAACTAAAAAAAATGTCAAATCTCTTAAAAGACATGTGCCTTTTGTTGGGTTTGAAGAAGAGTTATCTTCTTCCTTCTCTTCTCTGCGCATTTTGTCCTCTGCTTTTTTTTTTCTTTTAAAACGATTCTGGCTTCTAATGGGACGTTACTTCTCTCTTAAAACACTGTTTTGGTGTTGAAGCAGAGCATGCATATATCACAAGTCCAGAAAATAATTTCAAACAAATTGGAGCATGCAATGGGTCTTTCTAGAAAACGTAAGCATGCATATATAAAACAAACCAACGCTCTGATACCAATGTTAAAATAAATAAGCAAGAACATAATCACATAGATCATGGTAACTGAAATAGGATCTTAGAATATGCATACAAAACCAAATTACATACTTGGATTATGTTGAATTTCCACTTGTTAAAGAATTATTCTGCAAATCGTGTACTCTTCTTTGTTCTTCTTATGAAAAGAAACAAATGCAGAGAGCAGAAACACACGCAGAGCATTGCTCATTCGGTTCTTCAATTTTTACACACAAAAAAAAAAAAAAATAACTACCTTTGGTAGTTATTTAATGAACAATTACTATAATAGCCCTCATGGGTGTAAAAATGATTCATTAACAATTAAAAATGATTCATTAAGAGCAGCAACTTCAGAAGGCAATAAGTCCGATTTGCACGACCATTTCCGAGCTTGACAACCTCTTTAGAACAAATCAGTTAGCCCCAGGACTAGTGATCATTTCACAGGTTTTCGTTCTCTGCCAGAGACGCCTAGAATATCGTCTGCTGGAAAATCAGACGTGGATTATCATCACCGTTTGTTGCTTCATATCAACAAGGAGAACTTAAATGCAAGTGAAGAAGAACTTGTGATGTCTCGTATCCGAAAAGAACTGAAAGCTGATGAAGAGAACAGAAGTCCAGGTCACTTCGCGAGGCAGATAGTGAAGCAGGTAAAGAAAGTGTTGAAAGAAAAGTTGGATCAGACATTACAAATACAATGAAGAATAGAGAGAAATTTAGAGACGAGCGTATCAGTCAATTGAAGTCGAAGAAACTCTCTAAAGCTTTTGATCAAAGTTGCTGCTGATGAATCAATCTCAGGCAAGCAATCCATATCTTGCTCTCTGAAACACAAAGTCTTTGAACACAAAACCAAGGAGTGTGTCCGATGGGTTCCTGGAATCTGATGGGTTTGGAGTATAAAGCGTTACCGGCGCCAAAGTTGGGGACAAACGAGGTCGTGGGTGAAACGTACAATGCCATTGTTCGAGTGAGCGTCTCCGAGAAGCTTGAGGTTGCTTAGAGTTAAGGTTCCTCTGCAAAGATTAAAAAGTTAATGAAGTTAACATTTAAGTTAATTTGTTAGGTTAACAAAAATTAGAATTAAATAATTATAATTGTCCTACATTTTTAAACATTAATTAAATTTTAAATTTTATAATTTAATTACGCGAGTCTCATATTGTCACATTAGATCATCTTGGAATCATGAAACTCACATTAATATTAAAACATTATAAATATATTCCAGGTCATCGTTGAGCTGACATATAAATGACGGTATCACATAGTCGTCAATTTCTCCGTTATTTAGAGTTATATTTAAATGTTTTATACATGTTATGGTTTAGTTGTACTATTTGATACGTTAGAGTTAAATTTGTGAGCGGATGTAAACTTGATGATAAAAAATGACTCTTTTGTCTTCTTACTATATGATGTTTTGGTATAATTATTCTTTACTACATGATAAAACTTGCAACATTTTAAGTATTTTATATGATTATTATTTTTACCTCTGTATGATAATTAAACGATATTTTTCTTATAGTAATTATGGTTATTATTTATGTGTGAAAAGTAACATCAATAGAAATAAAGATATAATTATTATTTCAAATTTATATTATCATGATTTGTAAGACAAAATTAGCTTAATTTAAAAAGTATATAGTATAATATATTGAGAAGCTATTTTGTAATTTTATAAAATTTAGAGAATATTTTATAAATTTAAAAGGTACTTAGATATAGATCGATATCAGTACCATATTATACTAGAACCAAATATAGTATCGAATATAGTACAATATTCATAACATTACCCAATAGGGCAAGTTTTACTAACTTAAGTGGTTTAATGAGCATAATTTATAAAACATGAGAACTTGATATAAAATAATAAATTTCAATAACAAACTTGAAAAATAATGTAAAAAGGATAAGGGAAGAGAAATTTAAATTGATTTATAGTGATTCGGCAGATAACTCTAGCCTATATCCACTTATAAGACTTTTCTTATAGTTCCACTATAATCCTTCTTTTAGGATGAAAAATAACCTCTTAGCAATCTTTTCTTAATAAAGAAGAACTCTTTTACAATCTTCCTTCATAGTGAAGAGGAACCTCAATGCCACTTGGAACATCCTCAAGTACAATATATAAAACCCTAACAAATCCTTACAACTTAAAAATATTTCACTTATTTCTTTGATAAAATCAAAGAGCCTTATCTATACAAATACGTGAAAATGATGCTCAAATACTTGATAAACATTTAAGAATGTGGGTATAAGACAACTAAATGCCTTTCCATACAAGGACTAATCAAAATACAAGTATTTATAAGATTTATGGACACTTACTAGACATTAGAGCCAAAATTAATTATTACAACAACTAGTTACAATAAATTGGATGATCAATGTAGCAAATTACTCAACCAGTGTGCATTAAATGTATAGATTAACTAGTTGTTGAGACATTGATCAAACACTAGGGCATATTGTTTAACCTATGTGTCTCTTAAAGGTAAATTGGTACACCACACCACTATATTAGTCAACCAATGACCAACTCACATGTCACACTTTTTAACTTATATTGGTCAACTACTAATTTATATTAGACAACCAATCCCCCTAAAAATATGATTTAAACAACTTCAAATGCTCAAACTTGATTTGCTTAATTTAATTATAATTAAATAACCTCCAAAATATGTCCAAAAGAATATTTGAAAGCTCAAGAGGCTATTCTTTTAAGAACAAAAGCTTCAATGTCTCTTAACCAATGAAAAGAATCATACAATCAAGATAAAATATCTGTGCATGGTGAGCCTTTAAGATCATCATAATAATTAAATGAGATTATAATTAACATTACAAAATATAGAATGATCTTGATATGCCTTGATCTTCTTTTGTTTGTGACTTGGTCTTCTCTTCAATAGCTACAAATTTTAACTTTTCTTTATCAACTTTATAAACTATTCTCTTGAGTTTATGACTACGTCTTGATCTTATATTGTTTCTTTTAAAAAGACTCATTGGTGGTATTTATATTTTATTATCATTAAAACATCAATTGAAATCTCCTTTGGTTCAATAAAAGAGGAATAACAAGAAAAGCTAAGTCACTTTAGATACCCAAAAAGTAAACATAGTGGCATATAGATACAAGTGCTTGCCATCACCTCCTTTGTCTCTATCTATTTTTTATTTGTCTTTATTAATAATGATCAGTTCTAATACGTGTCAAGGTCCAATAAAAACATAACTATAGCATGACCTCACTTTCCAAATCTATGTCAACAATAATAAGGGAATTCACTAACCAAAATCAAATAAGTTTGTGAGTGTAACAAATATGGAAGATAATAATAGGAAAACATTGTATGAGGAAATAATGTAAATAAAGACAACCCTATTACTATTCATCTTTCCAACTTATCCATTCACTATCTTCTTGTTTATTTTTGGTTTCTTCTACTATTTAATAATAATATGATGATAATAACAGGATATTACTATTTTGCTCATTTGATTTTGATTATTCATATTCATCGGAGAAGTTGTAAGCACAAGTTATTCATATTCTTAACTTTCATATTCACTAACCAAAAAATTAGTTTGTGAGTATAACAAATATGGGTGATAATAATAGGAAAACATTACTATTTTTGGTTTCTTCTTGTTGCCTTATTTAGAACTTCCTTTATAAGGCAACTTCTTTCAATATATTTTTATCATATAGACATATTGTTTTAATCAACACCATATTTTAAAATTTTTGTTCAAGTAATATTTTGGATGTAAGAAAATCCCCTTTACCTTTTAATCCCTCTAATATAGTAAAGAAAAGGAAAATAAGGAAGTAATATCTTCACAGTTCATATAATTTCACAAGGATATTACTTGAAATTTTGGTTTGAAGTTATTGCTTTTACTTTTACAAGTAGCTGTATTTTTATTGATCCTTCTTTTAGTACTATAAACATTACCTTCATTACCATTCTAGTTCCTTTTCCTTCTAATAGGCATCACAATAACCATTTTAATATTGTTTCTAATTATCCCTTTTATGTCCTATAATACAAAGATCTAATTGATAATTATGTTTAAAGGAATCATTTTCCTTTTGATATATATCTAACTAAATATATATAGTTCCTTTTCATCAATTTGCAATGGAATAGGATGATCATTTCTATTTTTGACTTATCGAGGTCTTAACTTATGATCTTAATGATAGCAAAATATATTATTATTATTAATGAATTTTCTTTTAGTGAAATTATTAACTCGATTATAATGTAATCAAACATTGTATGAATGATGAAGTTTAATGTAGAGCAAAAAAGTCAATTGAATAAACTGAAAATTCAATGGATTGGAGAAAATGAGTAATATGGAGTATATATGCAATTAAAGTGAGGAACCAAGAATAAAAAGGAATCAAAAAAGTAATTTTTCTTGTAACCTTATGTTGGTCATTTCAATTAATTAGAAATTCAATTAGTGCATGATCATTTTTGTACTTAGGGCATATTGCATATACTTTATCATAATCAAAAGGAATTTTAGGAATATTTTAAATAAAAGTCTCTTAAAGAATCAAATACATTTAGAAAATTTTTAAATCAAGTTTTTGTCGAAGGAGTATCTTTTGATCTTTGAAAGAATTTGAGGAGTTTTGAAAATTTTAATTTCAAGTGAGTTGGTTGACCTGATCTTAGGTTTCTAGGTACATTAGTCAACCAATATAGGTGAGGATAACCAGTGCCTCTTAAAAGAAAGTAAGTATTGTGAATTTATAAACAAACTAGTCGATATATTGGTAGACCAGTATGGCAAATTAGTCAATCAATATAACACATTGATTGATTAGTAACATATTAATAATTAATAACAAACTAAAAGGAAGTTAAATAATTTATTAATACAAATGAAATGTCAAATAATAAATCACAATCAACTTTTATTTTTACTAACTATTTTTATAGTCAATGAAATCAACCAAAGACACACATTTAGACGCTATATGAGACACAAGAAACTTGTGATTAAAAACAAGAATGATAAAGAAAAATTAAGAGAAAAATGATGTCAAAAGAAAACTAAGAGAGAGAGAATTCAAATTCAATTACAAGATAAAAATAATTTAATAACACCATTTATAACATTAAATAATAATATAAAAGGAAGTTAATAATAATTATAATGTTTAAAAATGTTTAAAATGGTTTCATCTTTTGATAATTCATTCAATCATTATTAAAAAAATAGAGTTTAAATTGGTCATATTACCTCTTTATTCATTAAGATGGAGTTAGTTACCCCAAAAGAGAATTGCCACAAACATAATTAATTCGGAGTTACGAGAATACCTTCCCCAATGGCTATTGCAGCTACTCCAAACAGGGTTCAAAACCTTCATGCCCACCAGCCGTACAAAATGGAACATATTGAAGCATACAAGAACTTGCAACAAAAAGCCTCCCCTGGTGAAACTTGCCAACATTTATTATTACTAGAAAAAACAAGGAGAAAAAGGATGATAGGAGACTAGGAAGATAAGCAGGTATAGTATCATCCTACAGCTATTTACTGTACAATGCCATGACATATTCAACTCTTTGTTACAGTGGTTTCTCTCTGTTGTACACATTAAAGATCAAACATGTGCATCCACTAAAAGATGATACATGATACAGTAACTGCAGACAGAACTAGAATTTTAGCAACACCATATTTTGGAAGCAGAATCGCCAAAACTTCGAATTTTGTCATCTTAGCTAGAGTTGACATACTGTACTCGTGTGGCATATATGGTAAATATCAGAGGAACTGTATAGAAAATCTGCAATACAATTTTCTAGCCAACATTGTGTGCTCGGACCAAAAATGGAGGAAGGTGATGCTCCAAAATAGCCAAGAGATCTCTGCTCTGACTCAATTCTGCCATGAACCCACCTCCAAGCCTTCTCACAGCTTCAATAAGCTGCCCTCTTAGCTTTTGCGAAAATAAAGTACCACCTGCAGCAACACATTCTCTATAAAGTGGCAGGTAAGCAATCGCCACCCTGAGAGGGCCAGGCAGATCCCTCAAGCATATAGCAGATCCGCCCCAGTTCAAAATCCTCATCAAGTTAATATAATGCACTTGTCCTTGCTTTAATCCATCCAAGAATGCTGCCTCCGACCAGTGCTCCTGCAGAAAAGCCTTTAACTCGGGGGCAACAGTCCCATCATCAGACCTTGCAATACTATCCGCAACAGCATAAGTAGCTGCAGGATCCCCCAGGAAATTAGAACGCAGGAGAAATGCCACACCTTCGAGTGACCCACCACTTCTCTCGCCAGCAGCCTTGAGAATTTCAATGCTGAGTGCTGCCAGAACATGGTGAGGGACCTGAGGAAGGAGATAAGCAGCGACTTCTTCTTGGCTACTGGAAGTGGCAGTAGTAAGTGCAAGGCAAAGTTCCATGTCACGGCAACCCCTTTTCACAAACCATTGAACAACTTGCATACAGCCCCTTTCTGCTGCTCTCATTAAAGGACCCAAGAAAGCCATGGCATTTCCCTCTTCCACAAGACATTCCATTGTACCAATTTTACAGTAATGTGAAGCAAATCCAAGAGCCAGATCAACATCAACATCCAAGCTGTTCCTTTGTGCAATCTACACAGAGGAATATTCAGATTTGACAGCATGAACAAACGTCAGAAATGTCACAGAAAGAATTCTTAGATCATACATCCCTCACTTCCCTCAAAAACCCCTTCCCCAACCTCCCTGACACGCAAATAAAGTACTTAATTAGGTATATTTTTAAAATAAGTAAATTGGTAGATCAGAAGCAGGGGAAAAGATTCCAAATGAGCGAATCAGAGCATGCGACATCTACAATATAATAACAGGGTAACATAATTGAGCCATTAATGTACACCATCCTTTGCCCTTAAATTCAAATGCTTAACAATTAGAGAACTCATATAGGTATGCAAATTATTGACATCATATCGTTTATGAAGACCAAATACCATTATTCCATAGGTACTCATCTTACTCTTAATCTTATTGTCAATCCACCTGAGCTGTAAATCAAGATTATGTTTATCATCGTTGAAAAGGAATTACAGGAGGAGGTAAGTCATTTTAAATGCTCCAACAGTAAACGTAGAGGCATACAGCTGCCTACCAAATGACAGGTAGCCCAGTGAGATGACCTGTAAAGGGCCTTACGAAGTGCATCCACATATAGAGTATAATCCAACATCCAAACAAAGGCTTCTATAAATATAATAATAATAAAGCAAATTGTGCATCAGCCAGTTGTTTGTTAACAAAATATGCACAAGACACCTACACACAATTGATACCTATTAATAGTGTGTTCCAAGGATAGACCAAGAAACCTCCTTAAATTCTGAAGTAGAATGCCCTGTTTAGTCAGTCAAGCAGTCATGGAAAATATCTTACTGATCAATTAAACTGGGAAAGCTTCAGTGGAGTTGCATCAATTTATAGTGAACACTATTTATCTATATCAGCCCTTTAATCTCACATATAAAGCTTGCTTATCATCAATCACGATATATAGTCCAACGATCAGAAAAAAGAAAAAAAGCAAACTCACAGATGTGTTCCACTATCTGCTCTTTCAAGGATACCACAGCCTCTAACCACAAGAAACTACTGGCATCTGTATGAAATTGGAAACTGCTAAAAGCTTTAAATAAAACTAGACAGTCTTGCTAATGAAAACTCTCTTTATCATCAAGCTCCCTACAATCGTGCAATGCAGTCAAATCTAAGAAGCATCAACCTTGCCTCACTTTCACAGTCTAACCGTTTTTCTCATTACCAACATTTGCAATTAATTATGTGAGAAATTCTTTCCTAGTTTCCAAGTTCTGCAACAGAGTTTATTCATTTACTAGCAGAAGTTGAGTGTATTCTTGTTCTACTAAGGCCCTTAAACATTACCTTCAATAAGATCCGCACAAGTTCTGTACTTCCAAAACGAGATGCTTCGAGGAAACATTGATTAACATTGTCTGCACCACCTTCAACCAACATACCCAGCAATCCCTGTATTGCAGTAGCAGATATCCCAGACGCCCAGCCAGGATCAAATGAACTGGAAAATAGAGTGAGAGGAAAACATGCTGCGTCAAATGCCTCAGTGAAATCCTTCCCTGTAAGTTGATTTCCAGCAAGATCTAGAAATGTCTTGAATGCAGATAACTGGAGTTGAATCTCCACAGCTGAGCTATGGCTCACTCTACCCCTCTTCCTCTCACAACGGGAGTGGAAGCCTATACATTTTAAAGCCCATTCAGTGAACTTTTGAACCTTTGCACCAGCTTCGGCCTTCAAGACATCATCCCCGTTACACTCTTGCAGACGCTCATGCAACCTGATCAAGATGAAAAGTCAACAAAGATGTCAATCAACAGCATTCTGAGAAACCAAAGTAGAGCAATCCTATTAACAATCTGCTATTGCAGCCTTTTGTTTCCTTCTTTTATTTATACATTAAAGCAGAGAGATTAAATCTCAAATATCATGTATTTGGATAGTCAATACTAACTTCCAACCTCTACATTCCAAAACTGGTATTTCATACCTCAAGCAATGGTTTGAATTGTAACGACTGATCAAAGAATATACACATTCACATTGAAAGGAAAAAAAGAGAGTTTAATTGAAGCAGCCTTTGAAACACATGATATTTGAAACATAGTATTCCATTTTGAGAAAAAGCCGACATTAATCTATCGTTAAAAGTAACTCAAACTAAGGGAGGACAAAAAATAATATTAACAATTGCAAAAACAAAGTATGCATAAGTAGGACAGGTACATGCAGTAAAAATACATGTAGTAGATGTAAGCACCGACAGCACAACTACAACTAGTCAACTGATAGGGGCAACCGAGTTGGAAGCTACAGCTCATGAAGATCTAAGAAATATGTGAAAATTCCTGTAAGTATTCTGTTACATGTCAATGGAAAGGAATGGAAAACATAGAAAATCTAATTTTTCACAGAAGATAATCATCTCATGCCTTCCGTTTCTATGAACCAATAAAAATTCATTTCTTTCCTAATTATTTCTCAATGATGAATGATTTACACCACAGCTGGATACAAAGTTCAGATTCCAAGGTCCTCTCAAAGTAAATAAACCAATCAACAAATAATAGTTGGCTAGCATTAGTTATGAGGACAACTAAAAGCCAAACTAAAACAATTTCAGCTATTGACATGACTATCAACATTGACATATTCACACAATTGGCCAGTTAAGAAGTTAAAAAAGCATAATTCAAAGAAAAGATTATGTGAGAAAGCGAAATAGGAAAGGAGCATCTCTACTGAAGACAGGAGGTCGAGCACAAATACACAAGAATATGTCTATTAAGTCCTGGAAACCTGTCATCAGAGAAGTTGCAAGACAATTTGAAAGCACAAGCACCCAATAAAATTTGATTTCTTTATAGTTACACTGAAGAATGAATTGATATAGAGAATGACACAGTTCAAACAGTCCCAATTCTGCAGAAATATCTAATGTTTGATTCTGTAAAAACAAAAAGGAATTGTCGCAACACAAAAAGGCATCACTGGTAAAAAGGGCAACAAAGTTAACCCCAAAATCCACCAGACATAGTAAAACAACAAGTAAAAGAGGAAATGTCGGTAAACTTAACAACAAAGATCACATTAAGCACCTATTTAGCTGACAGCCAGATTTGGTAGTACAAGACAACAAAGATTGCCACACCAACTGCAAAATCACAGATCAAGAAGCATGCAACAAGACACACCCTACCTGTGCATTCATGCATAGAAACACATGTCGCTGCCAAACATTCATATGTTTCCATTAGAAATCAGTACTTCTGAAGGTGATCAAAAGTCATATAACAAGACAAAGCAACTAATGATCTATCTGATCATGAAACAGTGATTTCTTTCTTTTTTTTTTTTTTTTCCCTTTCTCACAATGACACACCTTTCGGCCATTACTGTCACAGTATCTGCAAGACTCATTGTTCGACTCTGGCATGCTGAAACGCATGAAGCAAGAAAAGAGGTCCTAAGTGCAGCTCTAGTGAAGTCATAAGCACCATTAGCAATGACCTTCTTGATCAATCCAGTGATTCCACGAAGCTCCTGTTGTGTGCTCAGAAACCAGATAGAGTCCAGTGTGATGCACAAAGCATCATTAAGGGTCTGCGGATCTGCCAAAAGGATCAAGCTTTCTGCAAGGTCCCAATCATGGGAACTCACAGCACCCTGAAACAAGCGACCTAGTTCAACCCTGTCTTGTCTACTGAGCCTCTTCTCATAACCCAAAGTCTCCTTCCTCCCAGTGTCAGTCTCCACTCCAACCATATGTGATTTGAGCTTCTTGGAACTACAATCACAGACACTAGTCCTTCTTGACTCTTTACTAATAAGAGGTGCTTCTCTTGAAAATACCACATTACTTCCCTCACCATTTTCTGGACCAAAAAGCTGACCCTCATTAATCGGACTTACAATTTCATTCTCTTCTGTGTCCATTTCAGCAGAAGACGAGTCTTCAGCATTTATCTCATTCCCCATATGCATAACAGCATCATCAATAAGTGCCATCTCCTTTTGCATTCTTCTCGCTCTTCAGCCACACCACTTCTCCGAATTAAAAGTATCTTAATCAAGCAGCACTTATTTCATCCAAACAGTAATCCAATACATTGTTTCAAAAAACATAAACTGAACAGTTTGCTGTAATATAAACGATAATTTGCTCCTCCAAAAACTACACTCTTATAAAAACAAATTCTTGATAAGTAGATACAAACCACATACCGTTCTCCAAACAAAATAAGAAGCAAAACGGCAATCGATGGAAGATAAAGGTAAAGAAGACAACCCAATGAAAACCCTTTCTTTCTGGGATAATTTAGGATCTAAATCAAAATTCGTACTCTGGACCACATCAACAGAACATCCGAACACAATAATCACCGACAAAAGAAAACTCCAGAAAGCAGAAACCCTTCTTCACCGATCAAATCGAAATGAACCAAGAGCCAAACCCTGAAACGTAAAACCCCATTTGCATCAATACCCAAGGTGGAAACGATCAAGCTATTAAGTTCGATGTTAATTCAAGAGAATAAAAGTCTAAATAATATGAATAAACAAAATTTATAAGAGAGAGAGAGAGAGAGAGAGAGAGAGAGAAACGCCCACCAAACAATTTGTCCAGTTAAAGAAGAAGAAAACAGAGGCGTTTGAAAAGCGAGAAAATAATGGAGAGAGAGAGAGAGAGAGCAAAAGAAAGAATCTAGGTACAAAAACCATAAATAGTAATTAGCAATAAACAAGAGAACAAACAGAGAGAGAAAGAGAGGAAAACTCAAATGTAAGAAATTGAGAGATGGAGAGAAGGGGAGAGAATTAGAAACCCTTCGCCTCTTCTATACTATTTTATCAGTTGCAGGTTTTTGGTTTGTTATTGGATCTTCGGAGGATTTTCCATTTCTTCATCTTTTGTTCGTAATGTAACTTTCGGACAATGTAATCGGAAGTAATTGCTCTGTCTACTCCTTAACACTGCTCTGTTCTTTTAAATTTTTGAAATTAGTATTTATTTATCGAGATGCAAAAATAAATATAATACTTTGAGAATATTGTAAATTTATTATAATAAGAATAAAATTTTATTAATTTAGGTAAGTGAGGAAGGAACTGAGTCTGAGTTAACGCAGGACCTGATTTATCATACATGAAAGTGAGAGTCACCGTCACCACTAAAAGATAATTAAAAGAATGGGAAATGGGGCCCATATGTCATGAACACACCCATTGCAATCATTACACAATTGCATGCTCTCATGACCACACCTTCAACCCCACATCTGAGTCACGTATGAGACGCTAGCTAGCCTCGGATTTATAATCTTAGGGATCAGATCTTTTACGTAGGATATAATATTTTTATTATAATTTATTAAATTTTATTCTCATATTTACGTAGACTTTACATAGATATATAAATGATATTTAATAAAATATGGTTAGAATAGAGTAACTAAAATAGAGGATTTGAGTGGGAGAATTTTTGAGCATATGATCAACTGTTCAACTATCGTTGCTCCTATGTTGGTCTTATGCGAACACGTCGACATTTTAATAAAACTTATGGCTTCTCTTTCTTTTGATTTGGCTTCCCGCCTCAACTTTTTCCTTCCTTTTTTCCATTAATTCATGAAGCATTTCTGTTTATTCGAGATCGAGTTTCGAGATTCTTAAAGGCTGAGGTATGCTCTTTTTAAACAAAGCTTCATATTTTTGTTCTCCATCAACAATTAATTAAAATAGTGGATGTGAACTCACCCTTTTTCTTTCTCTCTCACTTTCTCGCATACCTGCCTTTGACTCAACTCTTTCCATCCCCCTTTTGGGTTAATTCAAAAACTATCTCTTGAACCTTTGAGGAGAGCTTTTTTTTTTTTGGTTAGAGAAAAGATCATGGCTCGGGACAAGAAAATGGTGGATTGACGGTTTCGACTAATGAACCCAACCTCTTTCTTTTGATTTTGCTTCCTGCCTTTACCAATGATGCTTGATTGGACCTAGTTCTTCTCGCTTTTGCTTACAATCTTGTAGTTTTTTTTCTTACTGGGTTAGAGCTCAAGAGCATGCGTAGTTGTTTCGAAAGTTAGGACTTTCAATGGCATATCAACAACATTGAGACCTAGGTTAGTGCTGCTTTGATTGATTTTTTATAAAGAACTTGACCTATAGCTTTGGTTTGCCAGTTTTGTGATCTCTTTATAACATGTTTGAAAATCTAAATCATCCATATTGCTAGATGACCCTCTTACTGGATGCTACATCTGTTTTGGTGTTAAGTTGTGATCATTGTATGTTTTTAAAAGCTTGGTTTTGTTGCTACATCCGAACCATCCCTGTTGCTAGATGACCCTCTCATTTGTTCTTCATATTTATTAGGTTGTGTTCATTTCTCTTCCTTCTTTTGTTTAACCATGGGCAAATTTAGTTTGTGTGTATCGGACAAATGCTGTGTTTGTCGAATTAATAAGAATTGTTTCTCTGCCAAGAGCGAGGTCAAGGATGGGATAGGTGTTTTCTGGTGTTATTATGCAGGCATGAACTTGGTGTAGGAAAAGAAAGCTCATGGTCCCGGAACTATCAACTTTGGGGGTATCTATACAACTGGACTGTTTATAGGATGAATATCCAGTTAGCTAGTTCATGGTAGCTTTTGTAGCAAAGTATGGTAAAATGGTAAAGTCATAAATGCCTTCATACGGGATAGATCTTTTAAAGGGCCCATATCATACTTTTTGGCATTGGGTAGGAGGCGCAAAGCTTCCTATTGCTTCCACTGCAGTGGTAACAATCAATTGAACGTTGTCATTAAAGCATGAGATGAGTGTTTATAATCTTAAAGATGACTTTTATATCACAATCTTTGCATTACTGATTTTAATCTTGGAAATAACTTACTTACGAACAGGTTTTTGTGTTTTCAATGCATGTGGCAGTTTCTGCAATTGTCTGAGTGTGAAATTTTGATGATTTTGGTTTTGTAATCCATTATAAAACACATTTATTTATTATCTGGTTGATGCTAACTTTTTTGCATTTCATCCAATTAACATTCAGACATGGTCAATGATAATTAAGGCATAGTTATCTATTTGATTTGCCATGTTTGATGAATATGGAGCACAGAGCAACCTGAGATGAAATGTTATTGCTTTTTGGTTTAGTTATGACTTGCTAAGTTTCGTTGGTTGCTTGAATTTGGTATATTTGAACAGCTAGTGCAATGCTAATATAAATACTATTTCACAACCTACCTAGGAAAGTGGTTAAAGTTACTATAAGTTTGTTTCACATAAACCAATTGCATTAGGAATGCTAGAATTGGTGCTTGGAATTACTAGGTTAAGTTAGAAACTAAAGGGATATATGCATATAATTGTCGAAAACAATCATCCCCAAGGTTTAGGTTTGAGATTAGTGGATTCAGTGCTCCTAGTATAACTACTCAATAAGGCCAAGCAAATTAGTTTAACAAGCCATTTGAAACAAAGTAAGCAGCTTTTTTTTTCTTGTTGTCTCTATAGGATATATATATATATACACATACAACTACAAAACACACACTTTATTTAATATTGGATTGGAACCTTTCGCAATGATAAGATCATTACATTGGAATGTAACTATCTTATCAAGTGGTTAATAGCAAGTTTATTTGTTTATGAAAAAAAGAAAAAAAGAAAAAAGAGTAAGCAAGTAATACTCAATAAACAAGTAGTTTCAATGCCAGAATTGTTTTTTGTTCAAGTCATTTCATGAATAATGCTACAATTTGAAGTTTATTAATAATCCTAATCCTGAAACTGACAAGATTTCGAAGCTTAGTAATAAGTCTCAAAATCCTATTCCTGGGAAACCAGACTAGACCGTTCCTAAGAAAATCGTCCAAAAGCCCTCGACTGACTAAGAAAATTGTCCAAAAGAAGAGTTAAGAAATAATCTTTAATGTCTCCAAACGTTGTCTCCTCCTCTATTTCTGGAAGTTATAACTATTAGATTAGTCTCTGGTTTAAACCAAAGTATTTAAGTCAATGTGACAATGTTGTTTTGTAACATCCCGTTTCCAGAGAACGGGTCTAGGTGTGGTAAATTACCACACCTCATGCTCATGCAGTTGTGAATAGTGAGTTTAGTGTACAT
>JANZXP010000194.1:24445325-24458287 GCA_027576715.1 Erythroxylum flavicans | reverse complement strand
CGCCACCCTCGCGGGGCACGGATCCGGGTATCACTGTCGATATCGGGTTCGGGTTCAGCGGGAATGGGGTGTTACATTCGATTTTAAGTTGACCCCTCCTAGCCACCAATAAGGTCATTATAAACATTGAGAAGACAGCTGAAAAGAGGACTATGTTTGGAGCTTGTTTGCTTAATTTGGCAATTACCCATTGCAATACAAACTTCCAATCATATCTACCATATTGCACTAGTAACAAGTGCATAATACGACTCTAGATACCTTTAAAATAATTGCATTGAAAGAAAAGATGATTGCGGTCTTCAAAAGCTAAGTCACAAAGAGCACATAAATCATCAGCATTACTATGCCATTGATTCATTATTAGGAGTCGGTTCCTTATAATTATCTAGGTTATGAATGATGCTTTGGGACTGATGGTATTGTTCCATAAAAGGGAGAACCACGAGACTACCAATGCTTTATTAGTAAGGAGACTATAGCATGATTTGTTAGAGAAAACTCCATCTGCTCTAAATGTCCATGTAATATGATCCTCCTTAGCTATATTAGACAGTATCAAAAAGTGAGCCATAAGGGGTGTGAAACCTCTAAAATTAGCTTGACAGTCACTATTGTCCATCAAAGAAGATACTTTTAAACTTAAAGGCATTCTATTACGCATCCTTTAAAATTCAGGAGAAGAAATAAGTGGATTGATGTCCAACCAATTATCAAACCACACATATGTTTTTTCTCCATTGCCAATTATGTGTTTGATATATGGATAGATGGTAACACGTAGCTGCATCATCTATTTTAGTATCCAGGAGCCCTATAGAGAGAAATCCACCTGCATCATCTATTTTATTATTGCAATGTCATTTTTATTTTTATTTTATTATTATTTATTTTCCTTTTACTTTTTATTCCCTTTTGATTGTATTTTGCAAGAATGACTGTATATAATATCTGATGGAATCTTCACCAAATTCAAAATTTGTAGTTATTATTATTCAACTATTAAAACATTCCTTTCTCACATTTTGTGTTTTTGTTGATATTATACTTTTCCGTGCGTCTGTTATCTATACTAGGGACAATGTATAATCTTAAATTTGAGGAGGGGTTAACAAAAGTTCAAAAAATGTTCAAATTTCTTAAACTTATTATAAACTTTATTGTTTATTCTTATTAGCTAACATCCCGATTTACTTAAAATATGTCTGAAACACTTTACGATATTATTGACTATTGAATTGAATTAGTGTGCAAAAAGATGAAAGTTTGAATATACTTACTTTTATAAGCTATATTTTTAGTAATCATTGAGATATGTTGAGACCACATTTTTAAACTAAAGGCACTTAAATTTAGCCCTTTGTTTTAACTTGTTTTCTTTGATTATTAACTAAACTATTTTTATTTCTTAAGAGTAACCACTTTTAAGACTTAGACCTTTTGATTGATTATAACTACATTGAAAGTCTTTACTCTATTTTTCTTGAAAACTTCTCATTATTTTTGAACTCTAAAGGATTTGCATTTACCAATAATGTAAAAACTAGAACAGACCCCAAAGCATCTTTTATTACCTGACTAGCCATAAATAACAAACTGAGGACTAAATATCGATGGTTCAACCCTTCTGATACCATCTGTGCACTTTGCCAATACGTAGATGAAACAAAAAACCATATGTTCTTTGGTTGTGATTATTCTAAAGCTATCTGGAGTCGGCCCCTTCATCTGTTAGACGTAATACACCATACCTATAACTGGGAGGCCACATTGAGATGGGAAATAAGTCATTCTACACCAGGGAAGGAGAATTTTATACTATTAAGGTAGTTTTCATTACTACGATATATATGACATGGAGATAAAGGAACTATAGGTTGTACAAGCAAGTAAAGGAGGATAAATACAAATTAGCTAATAAGATTATTATTTGGACTAGATCCACCTTATTGGCCAGAAAAGCTCAAAATCGGTTAACCCCTCCTATGCTTATGAGATGGAATCTAGGATTTGTGGTTTTGTGTGTGGATCCCTTGTAAAGTACCTCCATTAGGACCTAGTCGGCATATGTTTTGATTAACTATTTGGTCTAGTTCTTTTGAACCAAGTGTAATAGCTTGGCTATTGGTAATATAATTTCTTATTCATTTTCCAAACAAAAAAACCATAATAGACTAGTCATTTTGATCGGTTTAAGAACAAATTGGTTTGATTTTCGATTAAGTTTTTACTTTTAACGGTTATAAGTGAAAACTGATTACTTAAATAATAAACCCGTCGGTTTTGTCTAAACTGTGAAACCAACAATAAGGATTTCACCACCAGCTTCTCCAACCAACTCCACATTGAACATACTTCTTAAAACCAATGAACCTGATTTTGATTCTTCTTTAGACTTAGAACAAAACAATGAATATGACTTAAAAGCTTTTTCGACAATTCGATCATTTAGTTCAGAGTTGCATAAAACCTACCCAAAACAAGCTCACAACTCGTAACAGAGCCACCTTTAACAAAACTTTCGATAACATAATTAAAGCAGACAACAATCATTATGCCAAATAAGAA
This sequence comes from Erythroxylum flavicans, assembly GCA_027576715.1. Taxonomy (NCBI): domain Eukaryota; kingdom Viridiplantae; phylum Streptophyta; class Magnoliopsida; order Malpighiales; family Erythroxylaceae; genus Erythroxylum; species Erythroxylum flavicans. The sequence goes on along the minus strand of JANZXP010000194.1, from coordinate 24,455,719 downwards.
CTGTTCTTTAAGAAAAATTACATAGAAAAAGGAAAGAAGAGAGAGAAACACACAGAGAGTGAGAGGGAGGAGAGAGATGGAGAGACAACGAGACTTACAAATATTTTTAGACTTAATGCTATAATAAATGATCGTGATGTGGATGTGAGGTTATTGAATCTTGGCACTCACCCTGCCAAATCTAGGGTTTTGTGGAGGACCCATTGAAGGAATAAATAGGGGGTTTTGTTTGTCTAAATCTTTTTAAGAAAATTTGGAGAAATGATAACATCTTTAGGGACAACTGAAGAATCTCATATGAGGAAGAAAGATAATCATAACTATAAAGTAAAAAAAACAAGTGAAAAAAAGAAATGGTTAGAAAAAAATGAGTTGCTAAGGATGATAGATACAGGAGTCCACTAGTCAGCCTCTATTGAAAGGGCCACTTCCACTTGCCATATAGATGAGAGAAACATTAAATTGGAATGGACTCTTTCATTATTGATTTTCCTTTTTTCTTTCCATGTAATGGGTGACGATTCTTACAAAGCAAGAAACTTTTGGTTTCTAAGACACATGAAAGAGAGGATGAAGAAAGAGGACAAGGATATATGAAACCTTAATAATTGCTTGTCTTTACATGCCTTTTGTTTGACTGTTTGTACACCTCGAAGTTCTAGTTTAGTTTAGGTAACAGATTAGAAAGATTATATTGGTGATTTTCATATCTATTTTCTTCTTATGTCCTAATTAAATTATGGAATTTTATTGTTATTTATAAATTTATATTAAGCAATTATTTGAAAAATATTTTGTAAAAAAATTACATAAGTCAAGATTAATTATAAATTATAAACTTATTATTAATAAAGATTTATAATGATTAAACTATCATAAAAAGTTCTAAGGATTAAAGAAGAGGTTACTATAAAATATTTGATGTCATAAGACACCCTCTTAAATATTGTTATTTTATAATACAAGTGGTCTTACAATTTCAAACATTGTGTAGGATTTTGTTTGTAAACATGCTGGAGCTCTCTACTGTTCAAGGTGAGGAGGAAGAAGGGGACAACCTTATAAAGAAAGGACAAGTAGCCAATAAGCTTATGAAAAGGAAGAAAGAGTTTGAAGAGGTTGAAAAAAGTAAAGAGAAGATTTTGAAAACCTAATACAAGTGGTCTTGCAGGTTCTAACATTGTGCAAGTTTTTGTTTCTAAAGACGTGTTGGAGTTCTCTATTGTTCAAGGTGAGAAAGAAGAAGGGGACAACCCCATCAAGAAAGACAAGTAGTTAATGAGCTTATGTTAGAGAAGAAAGAGTTTGAAGAGATCAACAAAATTAAAGAGAAGATGTTGAAAAAATCAGTGGAAGAACCAAAAAGTTAGAGTTAAAGAAGCTACCTTATTAGATAGAATATACATTCCTTAAAAATGATTCAAAACTTCTTGTGATTATTGGGTCAACTTTAAAGGTAGATTAATAAATGTGCTTAAAGAGCATAACCAGATCGTTGTTTGAAAGATTTATGATATTATAGGAATCAACCCTTCCTTTTGCACTCATAAGATTCTGATGGAGGAGGATTTCAAGCAAGTGATACAACAAAAAGGTGGGTGAATGCTAATATAAAGGAAGTGGTAAAGGTAGAGGTAATTAAACTTCAGGATACTAGTGTGATTCTTGGATGAGTCTTGTGCAGATTGTACCAAAAAAGGGAGGAATAATGGTGGTACTTAATGAGAAGAATGAACTAATTCTTATAAGAACCATCACTAGATGGAGAGTGTTAATTAATTATATGAATCTTAATGATGCTATGTACATGTTACATTTCAGAGGTGCATAATGACCATAGTTGATGATCTAGTCGAGGATATAATAAAGGTATTTATGGATGATCTTTCTATTTTTGGGGATTCTTTTGATTTATGCCTCCCTAATTTAAAAAGAGTGTTGGAGAGGTGTGAGGAAACAAATCCAACACTAAATTAGGAAATATTATGTTACATGAGGGTATAGTTTTAGGCCATAAAATCTCTTATGGGGGTATTGAGCTAGATAAAGCAAAAATTGAAAATACAAAGAAGCTACCACCCCTACTTAGTTAAGGCTATTAGAAGTTGTTAGGGCATATTGGCTTTTGTAAAAGATTTATTAAGGATTTCTTTAAAATCGTCAAGCCTATAACTAAGTTTTTGGAGAAAGATGTGCAACTTAACTTTATTTAAGAATGTTTAGACGCTTTTAGCATTCTTAAGGAAAAGTTAACGAATTCCCTAATTATGACTACACCAAATTAGAATTTACATTTTTGAACTAACGTGTGATGTTAGAGATTTTGTAGTAGGTTCAGAACTTAAATAGCGAAAGGATATGCATTTTTAGCCAATTTACTACATTAAGATTTTAACAGACATTGAGGAGAATTATACTAAAATAGAGAAAGAACTGTTAGTAATGGTTTTTGTAAGTGATCTTGAAAAGCACCTCTATAAAAGAGAGCGTCTACAATTTAGAGGAGGTAAGTGATATCGAAACCTTTTGGTTTGTAGATTTTTTAAATTATTCAATGTCTAAGATTTTACCAAAAGGTCTTTGCTATCAGTAAAAGAAGAAATTTTTTACTAATTTAAATTTTTTATTTTAGGAATATTTATATTTATTGTGTTTGTGCAAAGCAAATAGTGAGAAGATGTGTACTTCACTCCAAAGCGTGGAAGATCCTATGACATTATCATACCGTACGTGCCATAAGGCACCATAGTGCGAATAAGACTGCTCAAAAAATTCTTAAGTCAGTTTTTTATTAACCGTTAACTTTTCAATATTCCCAAAAGTATCTAGCTTTATGTGATAAATGCAAATGGTCAAGTAATATCTCTCGCTGAGATGCGATGCTTCAAGATTTCATTCTTGTTTATAAAGTACTTGATATCTGTGGCATTGATTTCAAGGTCCATTTTTAGCGTCGTTTAGATACATTCTAGTGACTGTTGACTATGTTTGTAAATGACTGGAAGCTTTAACCATAGATGATGCTAGGGTTGTTGTTAGATTCTTAAAAAAAAATTCTTGTTTTAGTACATGTTATTAGTGACAGGGGCACACCTTTTTGTAATGTGCAATTCAAAAAAGCACTTGAAAAGTATGGAATCACTCATAGAATTACCACCTCATATCACCTTCAAACTAATGACATAGCTAATAGGGATTTTAAAATGAATTATGGAAAAGTCTGTAGAGCACTAAAGGGTAGATCGGTCAATTAAGTTAAATAATGTCCTATAGGCCTATAGAATAGTGTACGAGACACTAATTAGGACTATACCATATAGGCGTGTCTATAGGAAAGCATGTCAGTTACTTGTGGAATTAGAACATAAGCCATATTGGGCCATTAAGTTTATAAATATTGATCTTCAACTTGTAGGTAAGAAGCGAAAGTTGTAAGTTAATAAAATGGAAGAATATTAATTAGTGGCCTACAAAAACTTTAAAATGTACAAGGAGAGGACTAAGAAATATCATAATTGAAGGATCAAACACTCCAAGCAATTTAAGGAGGGAGATCAAGTTATTTTATATAATTCCCACCTAAGGTTGTTCATGGATAAGCTTAAATCAAGATGATTTAGACCCTTTTATTGTGGAGAAATTATTTCCATATAGCGTAACTAAGGTAAGTCATCCACATTAAGATAACTTCAAAGTGAATGGCCATTAGCTAAAATGATATCTTCTAGGTGAACTTGATGGTAGTATAGAGGAGATTAATTTAACCAAGTAACCTTAGATCATACTTAGGTACATTGAGAGATTAACATTAAATAAGTGCTACTTGGGAGAAACCCAAGAATTATAACAATTTTGATTGATTTGATTATGTTATTTTGATTATTTTTTAGTTTTAGTTTATGATTTCGTTGATGTTTTCTGTGTTTTATATTAGGTGATAGAGCATTCTTATCTAATTTTGCATATTTTTGTGATTGTGGTCTGTGTTATTTCACTTTCTTAACTTTAAGTGAAAATTTTAAAGTTTTCATAAATGTTTAGGTATATACGGTCATGTACACACTTATGCATATAAAAATGTCATGTTTGCATATTGTGCACGGTTCTGGTGACCTACACCATTTTTAGAAATAGTCATGTACATCCCTGAAAATTTTAAAGATTTGTGCATATGGTCACAAAGAGTTACAAAAGCATGTCATCTTCCCATATATCTTATTCCTTTAGAACATGTCAACTTACACGCCCATGTCTATAAGTCAAACATTCACAGTTACTTATACCATCACCCACACGCCCATATATGTAATTATGTAAGTCCTCAAATGCCCGTGTATGTGACTATGTAAGTCCTCGAATGTACAAATGCTTGTATTAACCCACAAGCATAGAGTGTCCTACACTTTCAATCACACGGTTATGTAACCGACCGTGTAAGTCCATGATACCCTTTAAAAATCAAAAACCTTCTTCTTTTCTCTCACTTTTTCTCCCTCATCTACCACATCTCTATTGCGCCCCTGCATCCTGCAACCTAGCCCAGCCTTTTCAAGTGATTTTGTAACACCCAAATGCATTTTTCTTGCATTATATATAGATTACACTCTATTTTTTTAGGTATTTTTGCAAATCTTAAGGTTTATGCTCCCCCAAATTGTTAAGTTTTCACAATTACTCCATTCTAATGTACGTTTAACTAATATTCTTCTTGTTTTTCAATTCCAAGTTGAGTTTCATTCTTTTTCCTATAAATTATTAGATTAATTTGATGAATTGTACGTGGATTAGATGGAATTTGGAATTTGAAACACTAATTTTGCTTAATAGGTTATGAATTGTGATGGTTTTGTTAGATTATACATAATTTGTTATTTTAATTATTTAGTGTTTATTAGTTTAATTTCATACCAATTTCTATTGTCCATGATTTAGGTTTAAATTATATGAGTAGTATAGGTTAATTGTTTGATTTAATTTTGAATTTTAGGAATTGCATCAATAATTGTATAACTAAATTAATTTTATTTGTTAATTGCACTTTTAATTGTGTTACTAATTTTTCCAATAGTTTAGCTTTGTAATTATTTTCTAATCATATTGTTTTTAGTTTAATTTGATTTTAAATTGTTTGTTTTTCATGATTGTATAATAGAGTGAGTTTACGAATTATGAGTGAGAAATTTTCTTTCGTATTGATATTCGTTATTTCCTCACATTTTATTTCATTTTAGGCACAATAACAAGAATGAAAGTATTGGAACAATGAAGGGCAAAGGAGGCACCAAAGAAAAGATAGAGAGGTGAAGGGTCATCTAGAGACCTAAGTGGAGCTCACCCACCACTAGTATGGGAGAATGTTGCACATCTACCAGAGCGACACATAATGCAACTCTTTGATATTAGGGCCCACGAGGAGCAATTCTAGGAGCTTAAGGATAAGAGGTTTGAGACTGGTATATGTATAGATTGGGAGGTGCTAGAGTATATCAGTTTAGTTTAACAAGTTAGGGAGCTTATTAGTATTAGAGCATGTTCTTAATTTTTTGATATCATAAAGCCCATATATTGGGAGCTTACACTCAAGGTATGCTTCATGTTTTTTATGGAAAAGGATTGCTACTAATGGGACCGTCCAAATGCGGTCGAATTTATTATGCTTGGAGATATGACAAAGATGAGCTATATGTACTTCTCCATAATGATAGGGCTCTATAATTAGGACCTTATGGAGATAGAGTACATGACCCTCTAGATAGATTTTTTGTATCAGATGCATACCTATCATTTATAACGCAATATTAGTGAGGAGTTAGATTACGATCCGAACAAATCCAAGGCATCTATCCTATGACATCCTACACTCAGGTACACCTATAGGATCTTGAGTCATACACTGAGTAGGCGGGCGATAGTTTTCTAATAGCTAGGAACTTGGATATGCTCTTGTGCAGTATGATCGAAAGGATGTTGATACACCTAGGACATGCTTTAGCCTAATATTTCTGGCAATATTGTGAAGAGAAGAAGATATAGACAATATGCATCAAGCCCTATATGACAAGATTGGCAAAGAGGATGGAAGTCTTCGGGAGTCTGCAATTGATGAGGTTGCTCAACACCATGGTCACCTTCAATTGGATGTTATAAAGAATATGCACATTGTACGCCAGAGACAGGGACCGTCAGGTGACATATATTGATTGATTGAGTTTTTTGGAAAATAAATAGCTATAAGAATAGATAAGGATTGCCTCAACATATTAGAGCAACCACCGAGATAAGACTCACCACCACTATAGATGGGAGGAGTAGATCAGTAGAATAACTCCCCATCTGGCATGAGCACACCTATGAGTCTATTATTACCACCATATTATGAGCTACTAAAGATCACCATATTGGAGAAGTACATAAGGATGATTCTAGGTAGGCAAACCTTTACACGAGATGATTAATAGAAGCTTATGGCACATACATTGCAGCTAAAGGCATATGATCGATGGATAGAGGATGGCTAATCACATCAAATTCGAGATACCGCCTTCACTAGCCAGAACTAGACCATCAACATTCTCCCCAACAACTGCACTTGATGATAAAGAAGCCACATTCCTAATACATTTGATGACTAATAACTGCAGAGGCAATCTGGGATGCTCTATTAGGGTTTTCTTTTGTTTCTTTTATTATTTTTGTATTTTTATATTGATTATTTTTTTAATTTATTATTATTTTTTGGTAAATGAATGATAAATTACTATAGATGAAACTATTACACCATTGTAATGAGTTTAAAGATAAAAAAGAGACTACTTTATACTATAAAAGATAATCAAGGAAAAATATTAAGAAGGACATATCAAAAACGTTAGATTCAGAAGGATTAGAATTGCCATTTTCTCTTCATGTCAATGGCAACAGACCTATGTGCATCTTTGGTAAAAATGCCTACGTGAATTAGGTATATAGTTCTATTGATTAATTGCAATTTCTCTTCCTTTGTGCCTATAAATCTGTGACTATTTATTTCTTTCCAAATGCAATATATGAACATTAAGAAGATAGCTGAAAAGAGGACTGGGTTTGGAGCTCCTTTACTTAATTTGGCAATTACCCATTACAATACAAACTCCCAATCATATCTACCATATTGCGCTATTAACAGGTGCATAATACGACTCTAGATAGCTTTAGAATAATTGCATTGAAAGAAAAGATGATTGCGGTCTTCAGAAGCCAAGTTACAAAGAACACATAAATCATTAGCATTACCATGCCATTGATTCATTATTAGGAGTCGGTTCCTTATAGCTATCCAGGTTATGAATGATGCATTGGCACTGATGGTATTGTTCCATAAAAGGGAGAATCATGAGACTACCAATGCTTTATTAGTAAGGAGACTATATCACAATTTGTTAGAGAAAACTCCATCTGCTCTAAGTGTCCATGTAATATGATCCTCCTTAACTATATTAGACAGTATTAGAAAGTGAGCCATAAGGTGTGTGAAACCTCTAAAATTAGCTTTCCAGTTACTATTGTCCATCAAAGAAGATATTTTTAAACTTAAAGGCATTATGTTACGCAACCTTTGAAATTCAGGAGAAGAAATAAGTGGATTGATGTCCAACCAATTATCAAGCCACACATATGTTTTTTCTCCATTGCTAATTATGTGTTTGATATGTGGATAGATGGTAACATATAGCTGCATCATCTGTTTTAGTATCCAGGGAGCCCTCTAGAGAGAAATCCACTTACATCATCTATTTTATTATTATAATGTCATTTTTATTTTTATTTTATTATTATTTATTTTCCTTTTGCTTTTTATTCCCTTTTAATTGTATTTTGCAAGAATGAATGTATATAATATTTGATGGAATCTTCACCAAATTCAAGATTTGTAGTTATTATTATTCAAGTATTAAAACATTCCTTTCTCACATTTTGGGTTTTTGTTGATATTATACTTTTTCGTGCATCTGTTATCTATACTGGGGACAATGTATAATCTTAAATGTGAGGAGGGGGTGGTTAACAAAAGTTTAAAAAAATTTCAAATTTCTTAAACTTATTATAAACTTTATTATTTATTCTTATTAACTAACGTCCCGATTTACTTAAAATACGTCTGAAACACTTTAGGATATTATTGACTATTGAATTGAATTAGTGTGCAAAAAGATGAAAGTTTGAATAGACTTACTTCTATAAGCTATATTTTTAGTAATCATTAAGATATGTTGAGACCAAATTTTAAACTGAAGGAACTTAAATTTAGCCCTTTATTTTAACCTGTTTTCTTTGATTATTATCTAACCTATTTTTATTTCTTAGGAGTAACCACTTTTGAGACTTAGACCTTCTAATTGATTATAGCTACATTGAACCCTTTGATTGATTATAACTACATTGAAAGCCTTTACTCTATTTTCTTGAAAACTTCTCATTATTTTTAAACTCTAAAGGATTTGCATTTACCAATAATGTAAAAACTAGAACAGACCCCAAATCATCTTTTATTACTAAAGTAGCCATAAATAACAAGCTGAGGACTAAATGTCGATGGTTCAACCCTTCCGATACCATCTGTGCACTTTGCCAATACATAGATGAAACAAAAAACCATATGGTCTTTAGTTGTGATTATTCTAAAGCTATCTGGAGTCGGCTCCTTCATCTGTTGGACATAATACACTAAAGCTATGACTGGGAGGCACATTGAGATGGGTCATAAGTCATTCTACACCAGGGAAGGAGAATGTTATACTAATTAAGGTAGTTTTCATTACTATGATATATATGATATGGAGATAGAGGAACTACAGGTTGTACAAGCAAGTAAAGGAGGATAAATACAAATTAGCTAACAAGATTATTACTTGGACTAAATCCACCTTATTGGCCAGAAAAGCTCAAAACTAGTTAACCCCTCCTATATAGATGAGATGGAATCTATGATTTGTGATTTTAAGTGTGGATCCCTTGTAAAAAAATTTTCTATTTGATGTTATGACTAGTACCTCCATTAGGACCTAGTCAGTATATGTTTTGATTAACTATTTAGTCTAGTTCTTTTGAACTAAGTGTAATAGCTTGTCTATTGGTAATATAATTTCTTATTCATTTTCTAAACGAAAAAAACCATAACAGACTGGTCAATTTGATCGGTTTAAGAATAAATAGATTTGATTTTCGATTCAGTTTTTATTTTTAACGGTTACGAGTGAAAACTGGCTTCTTAAATAATAAACCGGTCGGTTTTATTTGAACTGTGAAACTGAAAATAAGGATTTCACCACCAGCTTCTTCAACCAACTAGACGTTGAACATATTTCTTAAAACCGATGAACCTGATTTTGATTCTTTTTTAGACTTAGAACAAAACAACGAATATGACTTAAAAGCTTTATTGACAGCTCAATCATTTAGTTCAGAGTTGCATAAAACCTACCCAAAAAAAGCTCACAACTTGTAACAGAGCCACCTTTAACAAAAATTTCAATAACATAATCAAAGTAGACAACAAACATTGTGCCAAATAAGAACTGTACTTTAGAAAAATTACATAGAAAAAGGAAAGAAGAGAGAGAAACAAAGAGAGAGAAAGGGAGGAGAGAGATGGAGAGACAATGAGGCTTACAAATATTGCTCGACTTAATGCTATAATAGATGATCGTGATATGGATGTGAGGTTACTGAATCTTGGCACTCACCCCACCAAATCCAGGGTTTTGTGGAGGACCCATTAAAGGAATAAATAGGGGGTTTTGTTTGTCTAAATCTTTTTGAGAAAATTTGGAGAAATGATAACATCTTTAGGAACAACTGAAGAATCTCAGATGAGGAAGGAAGATAATCATAGCTATAAAGTAAACAAAAAAGTGAAAAAAAAAAAAAGGTTAGAAAAAAATGAGTCGTTAAGCATGATAGATATAGGAGTCCATTAGCTAGCCTCTATTGAAAAGGCCATTTCCACTTGCCATATAGATGAGAGAAGCATTAAACTGGAATGGACTCTTTCATTATTGATTTTTCTTGAACCCCGAACTTTTCTTAGAAGACTAGAACTAATAAATGAGAGATGTGGAGAAGTTCATATTTGTGTTTTGGTGATTTTGGTAGTGAGAGACTATGAAATGGGCAGAATTAGGGTAAAAGTGATGAAGAACATATATATATATATATATATATATATATATGTATGTATGTATGTATGTTCTGTTATTGGTGTTCATGATTAATGATGGACTCTAATATCTTTATAGATGATATAAAGTTGAAAATGAAGTAGAGAAGATGATCTTGGTTTGAGTTGTGATAAGAAAAGATTTAGAAACAAAAGTGGTAGTGATCTGGAAAATGTTCACTGAGTGTGCTTCGGTCTA
>JANZXP010000194.1:24429925-24441748 GCA_027576715.1 Erythroxylum flavicans | reverse complement strand
AATTTATGATGTTAATGAAATATGGATTATGTATAGATGATGAGAGTTGAAATTAGATGTACTATAAAAAAAAGAAAAGAAAGATAAGGTTGTTGTGATTGATGAAAGTTAGCTGTCTTTAATGTATTAAAGAGTATGATGTTAATGTATTATGAGATTTTCGATTAAATGTTGGGTTAGGATATTTGTATTCCGAATATGAGTAGGACTCCGAAAACGGGGTCTGACAATTTTCCTTTTTTCTTTCCTTGTAATGGGTGACGATTCTTACAAAGCAAGAAACTTTTGGTTTCTAAGACACGTGAGAGAGAGGATGAAGAAAGAGGACAAGGACATATGAAACCTTAATAGTTGCTTGTCTTTACATGCCTTTTGTTTAACTGCTTGTACACCACGAAGTTCTAGTTTAGATTAGGTAATGGTTTAGAAAGATTATATTGGTGATATTCATACTCATTTTCTTCTTATGTACTAATTAAATTATGGAACTTTATTGTTATTTATAAATTTATATTAAGCAATTATTTGAACAAATATTTTGTAAAAAATTATTACATAAGTCAAGATTAATTATAAATTATAAACTTATTATTAATAAAGTTTTATAATGGTTAAATTATCATAAAAAAAAGTTCTAAGGACTAATTTTATTGTTTTATTGAATTATAAATTTTTATTTCGATAAAATATTTTATTTTTATTGACTTTTATAATTTGAACTTCTTATTTATTATATACTAGTTGAACCTTTAAACATTAAACCTTTCATTTGAATGGTTCGATATCGATTCCAGTTTTTAAAACATTGGCATTTACTTGATTGCTTGAAACTTAGGTTATAATGAAGAATTTTAAAGAAAAGGCACAATATTTCTATGGTTGTTAGTACATAATGATTGTGAAATTTATTTCTTCTTAAATGATCATTTGTATAATTTTATATTCTTTCCAAAGTTGCTTGAAGAAGTTCAAAAGTTGAAAATTATTTGTTGTGAGCATATTGAATAAAAAAAGAAAAAAATTGTGATATTTGTTAGAGAGTAAGAAGAATTGACTTGGTACCAATAAAATTATTGCTTAAAGTACCTATGCTATAAGGAATCAAGTTTTATGTAATCTTGTTTATGTGAATTTCCGTTGATATTATTACTCTTTTAATTATCCCTACCATAACTTGATAGATTGGCAAAACTAAGGAAAAATCAAAAATATTTTTTTTGTTCTCTCCACACGACCAAACTGGCTTCATTCCTTATTTCTATTTGAGAGAATCCTTAGGAAAAGCTTTTTTTTCTACTTAGTTAAAACAAAATGTGGAAAATCATACAGTTACCTCAAGGGGAGTTAGCTGCACCTATAAATGATATAAGTATTAATGATTTTCATGCTAACCTACGTTTGGTCGAAGATCCTTTCATACATTATGTTAGATATCAAGGAAAATTTACTTAAAAATCTTATTTTGAATCTAGATCATTTGTATGGAACAAAAGACAAGAGACTGAACTTGTAGGTGAAAACCCAACAAATTTACTTTCGAAGATCGCTCAACCGGGTTCACACCTAAGCTTCATTACACCCTTTTAAAAAGAAATTTTGATTTTTGTTTCTAGTTTGCTTATGAGTGAAGGAGATGTGATTTTATTATAAACTTATCGTTAAGAATCCTCTTATATAATGATTTGAGAGATTGTTGTATTTTTTACCCTAAAAACTTTGAGTGTATTGAGTGTATCTTTTATCAGGGTGTGGAATTTGGGCTTTTGATTTCAAAAATATTATCATTGTGATTGCTATCGATATTGAACTATGAAGGTTGGTTCTAAGATAACTTAAGTATAATTGTATGTTAATTTGATTAATATGAAATGATGATTTATGGTGTGAATGGATAGGATGAGGTTATTAAGGGATCACTACAAGAAAATGAGTGTTTAGCAACAGAAATTACCGACATAATGTGAAGGTTTTCTATCAACAAGCCAATTTGTTGACAGAAATTATCAACTGTATGAGTCATTGGAGAAACAGCTATCAGTAATCTTTAGCGACGGAATAGAAATATTCCATCGTTAATTTACTGGCGATCAATTTTTTTTCCATCGCTAAATATAACGACAAAATTTTTAAATCCATTGGTAACTTTACTGACGGAATATTTCTATTCTATCGGTAAATATTACAAATGGACAAAGTATTGAAAATCCTTTAGAACATTTAGCGACAGTAAGTTGTGGTCTGTCGGTCAATTTAGCGATGGATATTGTATGTGCATCGGATGGATATTGTATTTGCGTCGGTAAATTTAGCGATAATCAATTTGTTGAAGTTTCGTCGAAAAATTTAGCGATGGTAAGTTTTCCATCGGTATATTATTTACCGACGAAATGTTCTTATTCTGTCAGTAAATTTAGTACTAGATTTACCGACGGATATGATAATTCTATTGGTAAATGTAATAATATTGTTTTTTATTTTTCATACATTTAAGTTGTAAATTTAATTTTGATTGGTAATCTTATGATTGATATTTAATTTCTACAGTTATCTGGTGATAATATATTGAATTTTTTCTACATTTAATTGATCTAAATAGTAAGTTAAATGATAATATAAAGTAAAAATGATTTTAATTGATAATAAAAAATTATTATCTACAACAATAAATATGTAATTCATACAAAATGACTTGAGAGTAGCAAAACAAAGTTATGCGGTTGGTAAAGGCGGATGGTCTGACTGATGCGATGAGGTGCTGCCCCTCTCCTTTAACTCATCTATCTCGTTACGGAGCTGGGCTATGTACTCTATCGACTGTTACAACTGAGTTGCCCACATTTGTACTGTGCTTTCAAGTTGAATGACTATCTCATTGGATGCTGACCGCCTACTAGATGCAGTTGTACTGGACGTGTAGGATTGCGAATAACATGTGTTCGCAAATGAACCTAAGCTGAAGATCCTTCCACAATGGTCCCTACCACCCACTGCATCAAGATATGTCTGACTCTCATCAACAGTTTCAGAGTGTTGAGACTATCGTTGAATGCTTTCTTGTATTTGGTCGTATCAGGAGGCAATGTTTCTGTTACTAAAGGATAATTATTAAGAATTAATATTAAAACATAAATTTCACATGCATTAAGTTCTCTACATCGGGTTTTGAAGAAGGTCACACCATCATAATTCTTAATATGGGTGTGCAAAAATAGCTAACAGGGTGTAAGCTTCCTGTCTATAAACTTTTCCTACATCATAATAAAATGTTATAAGTGAACTACAATTTTAAAAAATTTCGACAGAGTTTCCTTTATTTTTATGATATTTACCCCTTGTTGAAAAAAGACAATAACTCAAAAACACAATCATATATGGCACCAGACATTTATAACATTATCATTCTCCATAGTACACATATATTTTCATTCCAAAATTTACACATCAAATTAAATCGAAATACATCAAAGTAAAAAAATCAATTGCATTCTGAAATGGACATTGCCTCAGGTGATGTCCAATACTACTGCCAACGACTCCATATTTCTTCAGATATATATGGAGGTCGTACACTAGTCTTGTGTAACGTACCAAGAAAGTCTTTATAACGTGTACGAGCTCGTCTCTCTCATACTTTATAAATAATCGCGTCAAATTTAGAATTCCAAAACATTCTTTTTGAAAAAAAGGAAAAACATACCATGAGTAATTATAACCTACAATATTTATCTAATTAATGTATAAAATTAATTAGATAAAAAATACAAAAGAATATATTTTTTGTACCTCAAACTCTTGATAATAAAAATCATTTGTTGCTTGAGAGACATTCTTCCATATATAACCCTCAAGATCAATCTTCTCCTTGAACTTAGATGTCATGTTTCTTAAGCACGTTCCAGACAAAACTAACCTAATTTATAAGCAATTTTAGATCATTTTCAAATTAAAACATATAACTTCAGTATAAACCTATGGTGTTATCATGCATGTATTTTCACTCACAGATTATTGACTATTATGATGTGCGTTCTTTCACATGTTCCCTTAGCTCCAGACCGGAGGTCGTTCTTTCATATGTTCCCTTAGCTCCAGACTGGAGTTCGTCTTCTTTATCCGCAACTTTTATCCCTAATATCTCTGTCAGAATAGGGTGGTGGATGGTATAGGGCTGCTAGATGGTGTGGCAACAAGTATAGAAGGTGGTGCCTCATCATGGTGTGTAGTAGTAGGAGGTACAACACCTGATTTTGTAGCAGCTGCAGCATGTGATCTTCACTTGAAAAGTAACTGACTCCAAATCGTGGTAACCTTGAGTTTGGTAGCATCATATCCTGTTTTCTCTTTGATGGCATATTTTTAACCTAAAATTCACATTTTATTGAATATTCCAGTAATAGAACAATATATAAATTAAATATATAACAATATATTATTGAACCTAGATTGACCACAAAATTTGCACTCTTGTAATTCCTCATTATCTACCCAAAACAATATACCTCCAATTTGCATCAATCAATTTTTTAACTGGCAAACCAAGACCACTAATAAGTTTATTCATAGTGCAAAAATTATCAACAATTGTGTGATCAGGAGGCAATGATTCATTAGACCAACCAAGAATTTTATCAAAACTTCAAGCAGAGATATGCCCTTCAGACTTTATATTCAATATTCGAACAATTAAAGACAATTGAGTCATCATCTCACAATTTGGCCATAATTCTTGGTCAGTTGATTGTAGTAAGTCAAAAATTTATTTTACATGTGGGTTTAGTTCTTCTTGAAGATTTTCTATATTTTCCTGAAATATATAACCAGTTGCATCATAAACCATTTAAATGTAAGGATTTTCAGTTGCACCTATATTATTTGTTCTAAATCCAGTCCCCCTTTCAAACTCATCCTTATTTATTGATGAGTTTATTTCACTACCCCTTGAGGTGCTACAAATCAATGGCTCCTTGTGTTGTGTCCACTCAAAATAATTTGGAACAGATCCTTTTCTTAACAAATGGAGATTCGCTTCATCAATAGGAAGAAAATGAATATGTTTGCACTTTTTACATGGACATCTGATCTTTGAGCCATTTATATAAGCAGGTTGAGAACATGCATAATGAATAAAAGCTTCAACTCCCTTATCAAACTCAAGATTAACGAAACCATCAAGTGTTAATCATTTATACATCCAAGATCTATCAACATTACTCATTTTTGCAAAACTGTTGTTTAAAAAAGTGAGAATTAATCATATTGAAGTTCAAGTAATCATGTTTGAATTAATCACCTACAAGTTGATTTCCAAATTTTGATTTTAAATAAGCATTATGGTATGTGGCATTGTTTTACACCTGTGAATTAAGAAAGCAAGTTCTTGTTGTGACTTCTAGGCTCATAGAATTTTTCACTGATAAGCCTTATGGGAGCTGCATCACTGGTTTCTAGCCTATATACCATCCTAGGGGTTTATTATACCTCAAATCATTATGAATTTTCCATAACTATACAGCTTACTACTTCTTTAATTTTTTTTATTCAAGTTCGTACACTAAGTTCGAATTAAAAGAGACACTAAGGTATATGGTACTGTTATACTATATGAATAAAGAAAGCAAGTTCTCGCTGTGACTCCTAGGCTCATGGAATTTTTTACCAATAAGCCTCATGGGAGCTGCATCATGAGTTTCTAGCCTATATATCATCTTAATTATTATGCCTTAAATCATTGTGAATTTTTCGTAACTATACAACTTACTACTACTTTAATTTTTTGATTCAAGTTTGTACACTAAGTTCGAATTAAAAGAGACACTAAGGTATGTGGCATTGTTACCCCATATGAATCGAGAAAGCAAGTTCTTACTGTGGCTCTTAGGCTCTTGAAATTTTTCAACGATAAGCCTCATATGAGCTGCATCATGGGTTTCCAGCCTATATATTGTCCTAGGGGTTTGTTATGCATTGGATCATCCATAAGATCTCAAACTCATACCACATACAATAAATACTTATGTAATCATACATCCACTCATCAATGATTCAAACAAAAACCAAACATAAATGTTTAGACTATTAAAGAAGAACATAAAATTAATCAATGATTATAAGAATATTCTAAACAACAAGACAAAATTAAGACCTACTTTGCATTTACACAAAACCTAAACACAAATACTCGTACTATTAAAGCAAAACATATGGTAGACATTAGTTGGACGACTTACCTAAATAGACAGATAAC
Organism: Erythroxylum flavicans; assembly: GCA_027576715.1. Lineage (NCBI taxonomy): Eukaryota > Viridiplantae > Streptophyta > Magnoliopsida > Malpighiales > Erythroxylaceae > Erythroxylum > Erythroxylum flavicans. Next base: position 24,435,504 of record JANZXP010000194.1, on the reverse strand, counting down.
TATTGACTACAAAGAAGAAGGATGAGCGAAGCTCTTCAACACAAAATAGGGCATATGAAAAAGAATATTTCATATTTAATATAATACACTTGTTCAATAGTTTTGTATTTATATCTGATGCATATAATGCCAAATTTCACTATAAGCATTAACACTTGAAACTTTTACAATCAATTATCAGTATAATGTCAACAAAAGCATGTGATATATACCAACACAAGCAGAACACTTCCAATATATGATATAAACATCAAAAAGTGATAAACATAATGATTTTGTTACTTCTTTTGTTGCTTTGGTAACTCTCTTACATAAGTGATAGAATAAATGGATCACAAAACTTTATCATTGCATTCCCTACTAAAATAAACCAAAACTTGCCAAAGACATATGTTTATAATCTCTAACCAATATTTTGTTATGTTAGGCATAATGTAATTGAATGTATATTACAACATATAGTTTAAATAGCATGCTTCATTAGTGCTCCAAACAAGTTCTTCACTATACCATTTTACTTATGCTTTAAGTCGACTATCATAATCCCCCTTACTTCTATTAAAATGTAATAACACCACCAATGCTCATTTTAAATGAGAGGATTAGCAACAATGAAGAAAAAGATATTCAAATCCAATTCAATATTTAAACTATTATTTCATGCATCAATGCTAATATAAATTAATAAAATATAATTACCAATCTAGTCCTGAATGCATTAATGACAATATCCAAATCATTTCCAATATGTGTTACATATTTGAACACAATATGCAAGAAATTAATAGAAGATAAGGATAAGGATTTGTCCACATTTTTCTTTAGTATTTAGTTTACATCTATGTAACAAGATTACACCAATTTCAATGCATCAATGGATAGAACAAGATATTCGTTTCAATCTAAGAATTAAGGCAATGCCATTCTATAATTTCATAAATTGGACTGATTTAATATTATTTCATTAAATTAAAGAAAGAAAGAGACGTTTTAGATTCAGTTTTGATGGCTGAGCGAGGGTTAATAATGAAGTTAGATTGGTAGGATGTGTATTCCAGTGATATAAGCCTTACATTATTCTATCCAAACCAATTATATTCCAAGTTTTAAGGTTCTATATCTAACGAAAGTTTGATTATAATCAGAAAAATAATGAGATCCTTTTATCAATTTGCTAACAGATAACATATTTAGAAAATGTTAGTAAGGTTAAGAGCTTAAAAATAAATTAAAAATAGGAAAAAGTAGAGAAAAGAAAAAGGAAAAGTGAGTTTTTGTGCAAAATAAAATAATATGGCAGTTGCTTATCTACCGTACTTTTTCTTTATAAGAAAGATGGATAATAGAAAATTTGCATTGATTGCAGGTTTATATTCAATATAACATTAAAGTATCACCATCCCATTCTTAAGTTAGATAATATACTAGATGAGTTTTATAAGTCTAATATCTTTATGAAAATTGATTTAAATTCTAGATACTGTCAAATTAGGATGAGAGAAGGGGGTGAGTATTAATTAATCTTATTTTGTGTGCATTCATTATAAGTTTTTTTTTTGTATTTTGATGACATTTTGGTGTATAGTAGGGATTTTGATGAACATATGTGTCATTTATAACAAACAAACTCAAACACAGAATACTCAAACTGACGTTCATAAATAAGAATTGAAATAAAGACTTGAACTAATCACAATGGCTTGTCAACAATTAGGAATTTTACTCATACAAGTAAAAGCACTAGGGGCATATAACCATTTGATAAAAACTTCAAGAAGAGTTGGTTTTTATAAAGGCATATTGATCAAACGGATTTTAAGTAACATAAATCATAGCATATGATGCCCTAACCAATCAATCTAAATACATATAATGATCACCTTCCAACCTTGTCCAAAACCATATATATATATATATATATATAAGAATAAAGAAACAAGATAAGATTGAAGCACTCATAAGTAGCTAAATAGTATTAACTTAATAATAGAGAAATAATAATCATTAAAGTATCTCACCTAAGGTAGAATTTTTATTATCTTAATATCGGTACGAGTCAGGAAACACTTCAACTCCCTACATATAAAAAAGTGAGGTTAGACATATAAATAGGAAGGTGTAATATCATGAAACAAAGAAAGCAATTATGCATCTATAATAAAGATAAAAGGTAAATAGTAAATTTATATGCTAGATTACGTAAAGTAAAATAAAAACCTTGCTAAATAATTTTTTTTACTTTTTCTCTGATTGAACTAACATCATAAAAACCTTAGCTAAAGTTAAACAAGAACGAAAAGTAATGGAGCGACATAAAACAAAGAAAGAATGGTAAGCGTATTTTTTTATTTCTTATCATAATCTCAGTTTCATTAAGAATATAACAAAAAATACATTTTTCACTCTATGTCAAGTTTTTTCTATTCAAATTTCACTTGCCCATCATAGTCAACTATTGGGATAACATAAATATTAATTGTGAAATAGTAGGTATTTGAATGGAAAATAGTTGGGTATTTAATACTTGATAAAGATAATGTGATAAGTGAAGGGAAAATGTTGGGTATTTGGGAGTGAAAGGGATAAGAAAGCTAAAATGTTAGAGAAAACTTAAATTAAACACTAAAATGGATAGACATGCCACATCCATCTCAAAAAATAACAAATGGAAGAGGCAGTGAGTTAATATATACCAGAGGAAAAAAGATAATTCATCAAATAGTTTAAACTAAAATAGGCGGCTTAATGGAAGTGGTAACTTTTGATCTACGTAATAATTGTTTAATCTAAAATATGGTTATACTAGTTAATTTACCATTATATCTAATTGAATAAATAGTAATACATATGAAGAGTTCCATCATAACTTATAACGAATACCTTCTATAAAAAGTGTACCATAATTCAATGTAAAAAATATCATCATGCTATAAAAATAAGTATCACGTTTATTTTAATATGTCAATACCACAATTGAGTGCAAAAAATACCATAATAATATATAAAGAATATCATGAATTTATACAAACTATACTATGAGTCTATATAAAAAACACCATTTCACTATATAAATAAGTACTACCTTTACTTTAATATATTAATACCATAATTGAGTATAATAAATACCATCATAAAGTATAACGAATACTATGACTCTATAGAAAGTATACTACAAATCTATATAAGAAATATTATCATAATATATAAATGAGTATTGTCTTTACTTTAATTTTTCAATACTATAACTAGGTATAAGAACACCATAACAACATATAAAAACATGTTGACTCCATACATTCTATGCCATTATTGTATATAAAAATATCATCGCACTATACAAATGAGTATCAGTATTACTTTGATATGTCAATAACATAATAGAGTACTAAGAATATCATCACAACATATAAAGAATAACACGACAACGTACATACTATACAATAATTCCATATAAAAGATATCATTACACAATACAAATAAGTATCAACTTTACTTTAATATGTTTAAACCATAATTAAATATGAATAATATCAACATAGTATCTAAAGAATACCATGACCACACAAATTATATCATAACTCTATATAAAAGTACCATCACACTATACAAATAAATACTATCTTTACTTTAATATGTCAATACCACAACTAAGTATAAAGAATACCATCACAACATATTAAAAAATACCATAAATCGATACAATAAATAACATCACACTATAATCAAAGTACAATTTTAGTATAATTTTAAAATACTAGTTTTTTATTTCAAACAAATGTTCTTTATATGATCTTAAGTAAATTAACTTCTATGTTATTTTTGAATTCCATTTATTACATATTCATTTTTTAGTTATGAAAAAATATCATGTATTAATTCATTATAAAAAATGGTTAATCTTTTGTGAAATGTTGTATATGTTTTTTTAACATTTAAATTGCTATAAAGCAATCATAGTGGAGTAAATGTACTAAATTTCAAAGTAAAAGATTTTCCTGATGATTTTCGAAGTGCATAAGATTACAAGATCATCAACATTATCTCACAACACTAAATACAAATTTAAGCATCTCGAATGGTGGGATGATGCTATCAAAAACACCATCAAATAGTTATCTTTGTTTTCTTAAAATTAAGAAAATTGTAAGCCCTTCAGGAAAAAAAAGAAAAACTAGAAAATGAAATCTCTCTCCTTACATTTAAGAAAGTTATAATAATTTTCAGTCCATTGGTTTCACAGGTACTATAAATCATAATAAAGAGTCGTTTATAGCACAAAAAAACCAAATTGTTCTAGAGAAGAGCTATAGACCATACTTAGTTGTCATTATCTCTGAAGCAGATGTTACACCCTTTCAGGCCCTGAAGTAGATGCGATGGAGGAGGGGGCTTCGGTAGTGACAAAGACAAGGACAGTGGGATGACGAGGATGGTGGGGCTTCAGTAGGGACAGAGACTAGGACAGTGGGACGATGATGATAGAGAATAAAGAGAAAAGGCAAATGCGATGGAGAAGGGGGAGGGGTGCCTTCGATAGCTTTTAAGTTAAACGAAAACGATGTCATTTGGTGTTAAACCAAACGATGTTGTTTTCGTTTTATTAAAAACGTTGAAACCGAAGCAAACGATGCTGTTTATCTTTCAAATTTACCGATAAAATACATTTTTGTCAGTAAACCCTGACGTCTATTTATGTCACCAAGCATTCTCGCCTATTTTACCAACCGAAATTTTCCATCCATCGCTATATTCCATCAAAAATTTTGCGAGGATAATTTCTCGCCACATGTATTGACGGATATTTTGTCCGTCGCAAAATAGAAATTTTCTCGACAATGTTACCGATGGAACATGATTTTTCATTAGTAATTTTCTGCGGTTTTGTTTCCGTTGGTAATTTTTCATTCCTAATTACTAATTTTCTTGTAGTGGATAGATGTTTTTAAATTTAATGATTTACATTAAGATTTGTTTAAGGACAAGTAAAAGCCTAATATGTTTTGCTTACTATTAAAGAGCCTTTTGTTGTTTTCAAGTGTCTTTTCAAGTCTCAATTGCCTTTATGGTTCAAAACGAGAGAAATTTAGGTAAAATTGGGACAAATTATGCCTAGGTGAGTAACATATACAGCTGTTTAAGAGATCGTATTAGTGATTGTGAATGTATAAAGCTATAAAGACAATTTTTTTCCCATGTGAAAATACTCGCCCGTGTAAGTCACATACACGGTCATATCCCATACCTGTTTAACTTAATGAAAATTTGTAAAGTTGTGATATTAAGGTGTTTTTAAGATTCACAGTCACTCACATGATCGTGTATAATCCAAAGACCCTAATTTCATAATATAAAAGGTAATTATGAAGAGGAGATGAGAGGAACGCAATTAGAGTAGGAGTTAGAGACAAAACTAAGAGTTTGAGACATCATTATGTTCCTAAAATGATAAAAATATGAAGATTACTTTTGAGATCCAATAGAGAACGTCCTTTCATCGAAATCTCAAGGGGACTACAGTAGAGAAAATGGGATATATCTTATGGATTATTTTCTTAATTATTTTTTTGAACTTTTGATGT